>JAQFYE010002060.1:0-19551 GCA_034694305.1 Protaphorura glebata | reverse complement strand
AAGGTGACACCCTATACCAGACCGTTGTTCACTATATAGAAAACGGTGCTGCCTCTGTTGAGTGCACGGAGCCTATTAGCCTTAATGTCGACGATAGGACAATAAAGTGGCCTTATATCACTAGTTTCCACAAATGTTGACATATAAGCAGGGAACCAAATAAATGAATAGATTTGCCTTTGACTAAATATATAATATGAATATATAATATTAAGTACACATATTCCACAGTACATACTTACCTACTCACATAAATGTATTACACGTAATTCAGAATAATCCATCTCTGTCTTCAGGTTGATTAATAAATTTAAAGTAATTTCATTTAAATTTTATGTCGTTTATAGTTGTAAAATCGTAGTTTTGTTTTGGTGCATCCAAAAACAGGCCGCAGTGCAGCTCAAGAAAACCTGATGGTTGCATTACGTAGAGAACTTCATACACCTGATAGCCATTGCGCTTCAAAATCCGATATTGTAGTTCTGACGAGCGCTTTATTAGCGAAGATCGGAATAACTAAGGGAGAATTTACAGGTTTTTTGACGAAAACATGCCGGAAACAATATATCAGAATAACCTGGTATTAGATTCTGAAATAAGGGGGATATACGGGCAGTTCTTCCATAGAGTCACGTTAGAATTCGATATACATATCCCTTGATAGATTTATAAACAAAATTTAAAACAGAATGCCCAATTAGTATTGACTGACAATTTCGCCTTTTTTGGTTGTAAATGCTGAGGTATCATTCATCCAATTTGAAAAGATTGATTTTTCCTTAAAACTATTTTTATAATTTATATCACATTTATGATTAACGGGACTGAACAGCTAAAGGTAATACAAATTGTAAGAAATGGTGGTCTAAATATCTGTCTTTGAAAAAATCAATCATCCTTTAATACAGTCTCGAGTAAGAGAAATGTCAGATTGGGTCCGCGGCCACCAAAACAACCTAAGTGCTTAGTAATTGAAGTTGATGTCTTACGGTAGAATATTGTTGAGGTGACTCCTGAATTCGCAGTCGAGTCTTGTGAAATGGAAATAGTTCCACTGCGCCATAAACAGACTTGGGAAGAACTACTAATAAATTATGAGATCCTGCTCTGCCCATGATTTATGTATGGAACAATTCCTAGTCCATTGGGTAAATGGTTCTAGAAATGCAAACTAATTCTGACTTTCAAAAACTTTTCTACAGTGAATCAAGGGAAGAAAAACTTGTATTCTTCTTATACACAAGTAGATATACCTTGACAGCACTTGAGTTCAATTTCTCGGGCAGATAGGTTTTGATTCGTACATATTACAATGGTTTCTTCCGCTTGGATCTTTCTACTATGGACTAGAGGTAGCTCCTTTAGGCCATATTGAAAGCTAGCATATTCTCTACGAGAAATACATGATAATACAGTCACCTATTGTGTATATGTATTTAGAATTAACGTAATTCTCCCTTCAGAATCTTCAGATTTTTTTGGTTAGTGTTATTAATTTTTTATCCCAAAGTTTGAGACTTTCAGGAAGGTTACATTCAAATTGACCTGGAAGCGCAGTGTCAAAATATTTCAAAAATTTCTAGCAGTGAACCAAAATATATTCCATATTTGGACTCAGGGCACTTCGTAAGTGGTTTCTGTTTGTGAGTTAGAAACCGTGGTCCTGAGAACTTTCTCCACTTGTGTTGTGTACAAAGAGAGGCGGTGAAAGTCAAACCTGGTCTGGGTTGCATCTTTGGGAAAGTGGAGAAAGTTGACATTTGGAGTAAATCCACAGGATGGCAGAAAGACTGCAATGTTTACTTTCTCTTCCCCGAATTCGGATCTAATTCACTCTACCCTCCCGAGTTATTCGGTGGATTAACCCTCCTTCATGACAATACCAACAAATACCAAAGATTCCGAGACTTTGTGCGGGAATCTAATGAAATTATTCCTCTCACGATAGCTCAGCTCAGGTTCCAAAAGTTAAGGAAAACATTATATGACTTGCATTCTCTGGATCTCGACATTCTTCAAATTCATATCAAATAGAGCCATAAATCAATCTCAATCCTTCGTCATCTAACCAGGTGCGTGGGTGGAACCAGTGCGGAGTGGATTTATTTTTATGAGCACACTTACAGTGGGGTCAGGTCGGCATTTCTGATGAACGGTCCTACAAAAGCTAGGGGACTTGACGAAAATTTAGATTTAATAATTTTGAAGGATATCCTATTTTGTAGGTTACAACTAATTTTTAAACAAATTCTCTAGTGTTGTGTCATGAGACACGAATTTGAGATGAAGGGTATGCGGAAGAATTTATAATTTGCCAAACGTATGAACCTATAATTATAAGATATGGTTTTTTAAATTAGGATCAAATTATAATTAGTTAATTTCATGTATAATTAGCGCGGACTCTAGTATTCATTTCTTCAAGTGTGAGTACGCCATGCAGGTTCATTAACACAGCTGATCGCTGATTAAGAGGTCAAAAGTTCAGTATCTCTATAGTCAAACATTTTTCTCTCTTTGGACATACACCACACGGGAAGTTCATTCATAGTTGTGGTCCAGAGACGAGTTTATAGTAAAAACACATTAGGGAGTTCAGACTTGAAATATCTAGTGAAAGTATCCATCATGAATTTAATGAGCCATTTGATATATTTTACAATACTCATTTTTTCTGCAATCAGTTATTATTCCGATTTTGCACATTTTCGACTCTTCTCCGAAAAATTAAGTGAACGAGGACAGCCCGACGTTTATGATTTCATAGTTGGCAAGTACTAAATTCAGAATTAATACGTTTTATGAATTAAAGCATGGCAATTAAGTTCAAAATTGATTACTTATAATATTTTGATAAGTGGGAAGCGGTTCAGCTGGCGCGGTGGTGGCAAACCGATTATCGAAAAATAACCGTGTTCTGTTATTGGAGGCTGGGGGTAACCCTAACCCCTTGACTGCAATCCCAGCATTTTGTTTATATTTGCTGAATCATCCATGGATCGATTGGGGTCACAAAACCGTTTCTCAAGAATTATGTTGCAAGGCTTTGAAGGAACAGGTAAATATGACGTCTTACCAGTTTTAGGCTCTCGCCTAATGTTATTTGCAAGAACAACTTAAACATAACGAGATTGCAAAAATTATTTTGTCGTCAAGTACCAAACAAATTTAATTAAAAAAAAACCGAAGGTTAGGTTGGATTGCAGCAGCTTAGTCCCAGAGTTCTTTTACGAACAAATTCAGGCGTGATAATTTTTCTGCAATTCGTCTAATGTTTCAATTAATTGTATTTAGAGAGTACTTTTCCCCCGTGGGAAAAGTCTTGGTGGAACAAGTAACATAAATTACATGATTTACATGAGAGGACACCCGAAGGACTTTGATTCTTGGGCTCAAATAACTCAAGATCCTCAATGGATGTACAAAAATTTAATTCCATATTTCAAAAAGTTTGAAGACTATCACGGCCAACTCGTAAATGGTTAGCAAATTACATACTCAGATAATTTCTTAAAGGCACGTTAATGCGTAATACGTTTTGTGTCCTTTGAATACAACAGAAAATGCTCATTCTACGGGTGGACCTGTGCATATTGAAAGTCCAAGGTATAAACCTGGATTTCAGTACTGGGTGGATGGTGTTCAGGAACTCGGATTTAACATCACTGATCCAAATAACTTTCAAGAAGCTGGTTTGTGACATTTAACAAATCTTCAATAAATTTCTTAGGTTAAGGTAGAAAGGTTAATTTAACGTTAAAGGATTACCAAAATCTGCTATATGATATCGTACAAATTGTGAAATGAATTCAAGGTCTAAACCCTCCGGAATTTACGATGAAGAATGGCACAAGATGGAGTACTTTCAAAGCATATTTAGAACCGATTCTGGGGAGGTCAAATTTGGTCATTCATCGGTATTCCCTTGCCACAAAAGTATGATGATAATTTTAAATCTGATTTTGGGAAACGAATTTGGAAATATTTATTATTTGTATTATTATTGTAAATCCTTAATTTTCTATCAATTGTTTCTTTATGCACGACAAAGTTGAAATTTATGAACGGAATATTTTCTGAATGGACGTTAATTAGATTAAACTGAGCAAAAGTAAAAGGGGAATCGGGGTATCGTATGAGCGACATGGAATCAAGAAGTTTGCGTTAGCCAGCAAAGAAATTATAATCAGTGCTGGAGCTTTGGAGTCCCCACGTCTCCTTATGCTTTCTGGAATTGGTCCAAAGGAACACCTGGATTCAGTCGGCGTAAGCTAAGCCCTACTTACGCTTACGACTTTGACAAAAACATCACTTTAATTTTATATTGTATCAATTCTATGGTAGGTAAAATGCAAGGTCAATTTACCAGTCGGAGAGAATCTTCAGGACCATGTGTTTGCACTACTAGGTCCATTCATACTGAACAGTACAGTTTCATTTATCAAGTCCAGGGATCCCAATCTAAGCGGACTTTGGGATTATCTTAGAGATGGATCAGGTGAAACCATTACAAAGATTTATCGTATGAAAATGAATGATAAATGTCAAATTCGAACAGTACAGAGAACCAAAACTTTCAGGAGTAGTTTTGACGTAAATAGCGCGAATTGCATCTTTACTATGATTTAAAGAGTGTATCACCCGTTCAAACAATGGAGGTCATATCTTGACCTCATGAAGTCACCGCACGCTTATCGATACCTTACAGAATTATATGTGAATGCTGTTCCAAACATGAATAATATTTAAGAAGACAAAACGACTGGACAACAATTTAATACCAATTTTTGTAATCGCACATGTCTTTTTGTACATTTCGACTCACAACAAGTACAACCACAAAGGTCACATTGAATTGACTCATTAGCGACTGTAGTAATTCCCTACAATAAACTGAGATCGGACTGGATAGATTTTATTTCGATATCTCTGCGCTCCTTTTACCGTCATTTTAATTTAACATTGGTTTAGGATTTTTACAGTTCAATGGAGTTGGTGGAGTTGGCGTAAGTTCAAGTTCAATCGTTGCTGATTCATCTTGGCCTGATATACTGTACATATTTCTACCGGTTGGATTTGACTATGACCAGACTATCACGGACTATGAGATTAAGATGGGTTACGAACCTGACTTTCTCAGCAATTATTATAAAGCTCATATTGGAAAGGACTCTTTTTCTGTAGCTGTAACATCCGGAAGACCAAAATCCGTCGGATATATAAGATTGACTGACAAAAATCCAAATTCACCACTTCTCATCGATCCCAAGTATTTATCTCATCCTGATGATGTCCAACAATTACTGGATGGTTAGTCAGCATTAATTAACTAATTGTATGAGGTAAAGTCATAAATCATAACTCTTGACCTCAGCCACTTATACAGCTCGGTGGTGCCTTATCACTTCGTTCGAGAATATTTATAATATGGAATTATTTCCTAGGAATTGAACTAATGCTCAAACTCTTCGAAAAGACAAAAACATTTCAAAAAATTGGAGCCACATTATTACCAGAAAAACTTCCTGGATGTGAAGAATTTGAGTGGCGCAGTAAAGCTTACTGGAAATGTTACATTGAACACATGACGCTCACTATGTTCCATCAAAGTGGAACATGTCCAATGGGCCCTCCTCCTAAGAATAGTCATTTCAATTCTGTACTGGATTCTCAATTGAGGTAATTTTCAAGAATATATAAATAAAGTCGAAGGCCAGGATGGAATTATTGTAGTTTTATTGTACTTTCAAATACAGAGTGCTCGGAGTTTCTGGCCTGCGAGTCGTGGATGCATCAATAATGCCAAAAGTTACAAATGCTAATGTAAATGCACCCACAATCATGATTGGTGAGAAAGGTTCACATCTCATTCGGGAATATTGGGCAAGTATGTTTGAAGTCTGTGATAGGATTGACTATTATGTGTACAGAGATTGCAACAAAACTTATTACTCGAGATATGTTTGAATCAGATATTTAAATTTAGGGTTAATAAATTAATTTATTTTTGATTCGTCACATCGTGATCAGCGTAAAGTTTGTTTGTGATATGTGTGTGTAATTATTCAGCCATTTCAATATTTTTTGGAATATTTTGTCCTAGAATTTTTTCCTATTCGTGTTATAATTTAACCCAGGAGTATTGCAGCAGTGGAGAAGTACTTTGTGCATTATTTCTCGTTAAAAGAACGCATTTTAAGAATTCTGCTGGAATTGACACACATTCGATTTAAATAGTGTTTAAGGTACACACATATAAAATATTTAATATATTTGAGGAAACGACGGACGCTATGAGGGTTTTGAGCCGTAATTCTGTATAGATCTGATATATGAGTCGTAATTCATTCCCGTGAAAGATCAAATTCCAGAATTAGTCAAATAATTAATAAGATAGCCGGGTGTTGGAGAAATGGCAGAAGAATCAGAGCAGAACAAGAAGTAAAATACTTGAGGAAAGTTGTCCCCTGTATGGACTGAAGAAGAGCTAGATAATAATGGAGTTCCAATTATATATCCTGTCTTCTGTCTTTTCCTCAAGGGTTTGATCAACTCCGTGAAATGACATGTCTGCTGACTGGCACAAAAGGTTAAATTCCATTACGAAGTATTCCTACCGTACAGTTTGATGAGTTCATTATTCCCAGTCCTTTCAGTCCTAATTGACATGTCAATTCCATACAATGCGCCCGAGTCGGAGTTCACGACGGCATATATCGAAAGTTGTCACTCAGTCCTAGTATAGTGGTAGAGACAGGACTTCACGACTTGGATATGTTCAGGGTTTGACCCCTCTGACAGATAAGGTGTGCCGGTAAGCCTTTGAAGAGATTTATCCCATTATCATGGGAGTTTTTACGAAATGTGACGAATTCTGAACTAATAGTGGAGGCGAAGTCTAATGAACCACCCTGTAAGCTATGCTATTATATTCCGGGGAATCCCGTTAAAAGCTGTGCAAACATACGATTGACGATTAGTACTATTTGTACTACCGAAGACATTTTAAAGGTCAATGGAATTGGATAGAAATCAATGTGACAGTTGGCTGAACTTGGGCAATAAAAATTAGTTGGTGTAGAAACAGAATTGGCTGGAAAATTGATCCAGGAAAAGACCCGTGACCCTGATTAATCGTTTGAAAGGTTAGCAAAACCTTTATGATTGAAAATAATTGGAGAAAGGCCAAGAAGAGTGGAAAAAATCAAGGGAAGGGTTTGACGAATGAGTTTGGCAAACTCATCCGACTGCGACTCTACGAAAGATATCCCTCCAATGCAATCCAAAGGAAGGAAATCAAATTGCAGAAATGAACAGAGAACTTGAATTTATCAGGATTCCCTGTAGCACAGGCAGAAAATATCATTTTGTTAAAATTTATCCAATCCAACAATCTACTGGATTTTATACAACTTATTTAGATTCTGTGAGGTTTTTACCTAAGCAGGCGTTTTTCTCACATTTGCTTTCAAAAATCAGCAAAGTGCCCTAATGGGGTAGGAAAGTCGGGTACCATGCTCTATATGATGGTTGATAAAAGGCATTGGGTGCAGTGTGGTGATAGTCCAGTAGTACATTCGTCAAGATATGATGAATTCTGAACCTGCATAAAGTGGTCTAGAATTTTCTGTCATAGGAATAGATGATAAGCCATCGTTTGACTCAGAATGCGTTATATCTGAATTCTGCCGTCTCACAACTCAGGATTTAAGAAGTTCAAAGTATATATCTAAATTCATTTATGTTTGTCCGAAAAAAATATTAAATAATTTCTCAAAATTCGAAAAGAATTTATGGTCCAGCGGCTGAAATCTATTCGGACACACCCGAACAAGTTGAATTTGGGATTGAATCACCTTGAAAATGCATGAGAAAAGTTAATTTTTAAAGGAAACATGGATTGGAATAGAGGAATCCATTAATCACAAATCCTCACAGGATTTCCGTTTGCCTTGTGCAATAATAACCTTCCACCGTTCCACCGTTCTTGAGTGCTCTTACTCAGAGCCGTGCTTCTTCTTCTAATTACTTTTTAAATCAGAAGTGACGCTCACTTTACACCGTGAGTGAAAAATCGATAAATAGTGAATTCATTGGCAACTCAATATACTTTCGCTTCATTGAACTACAAAACTGCATGGAAAGTTTTTCAAGATCTCCAAGATTGACATACAATTCTTCCATTTATCCAAGCTTTACAGAACCAGCACTATAATTCTGATTGTCTGTCTAGTTAAAAGAATAACAAGATATGCATCTTTTTCATATATCATTCCAATTAAAAATTAAAAATTCTTCTCTATAATTAAATCCAATCAAAATAAATATAAATATTCACAACTGATAACGACATTTGATCAGCTGATATACTTACATTATTCTTCCGGAAAATTAAGTCACCGAAGGAAATGAATAGTTATGAGAAATATGTTAAAAACATTGTGTGAAAAATATGAGCACGTATCAATGATGGACAAATTTTGAGCGTTTTCATTGAAAATACGCCAGTGACTTAAGTGTATTTAATTTTATTAACTCTATTGTCTGTTGTAGTGCTTCTGACGTATCGACCTGAAATGGCGCATTCTGTTTGGATTATGAAATCATTTAAAATGTCATCAAGTGTCAAAACTCCAAGTTCAAAACACTCTTTGGAACACAAGCAGAAATGCAAATACGAATTAAAATAGAAAGCTCCTACCATATCATGTAACTCAATTCTGGTTTTAGCTTAAGCAAGCTTGTTGCTTGTTGAAAGTGTGATAACCAGGTTGGATACCGTAAAATCTGTTATCAAAACCCGGGATTACATTTACGAAATCTGTCCCTATATTATGTGCAACAACTTCTGCACCAACTTCGTAAGGATGCCTTGAGAAAATGGGGACTGAAGTTTTACGGTACCCCGAATTTCCTCAAAACACTGAAAAGTTATGCAGAAGTGAGTTTGAATTAAGAACTTTGTTTTGAAATGAGCTCATGTTCATTCACACCAAGTCAGAGCGTCTGTCTCAAATCATAAGGAAAGGAAGGAGGAAAGGAACAATGCACGAATTTGACTGAAAGTGACCTGAGACAACGAAATGCCATAAACTTGTGGAACCGGTGCCGGTAAACTTTGAGTCCTACCGTTCCTTCCGGAATTTTAGGATGAAATGTGCACAGTCCGTGAAGAAAAACTTTTGGAACATAAACTATGGGAGAAAAAGCTCCCTTTGTTTTGATAAACACCCCAGAAGTCAAAGAAAGTCCACCTGGTAGGATTTTTATTGTAGAAAAACTCAACTTTGTTTGTTTTGCATGGTAGAGCGAACACAAAAGTTCTGTTATTTATTAATCATTCACTTTCTCTTCTTGTGAAAATATCTGACAAAGATCTCATTGTCAGAATGTAAGATCACTATAACACATAATGGGGTAAAAAATAGTACAGGGTGGTCCATTATAGTCTAGTCTACAAAAATTTACAGTGTTTAATAGACGACTTTGTTCAAATAGATAATAGTAAATATTAGGCAAATTCTACTGGACACACTTCAACAGTTGAGAATTTATTAAATACTAGTTATATAACGGTCTCTAATTTTGGTAGATCGACGTTCTGTTTCTTTTCTGGTCAGAACCGTCATATTCTTGGTCATCACAAATTTCGAATATTGCGAGGGCAGCCTGGATTTGGTCGGAATTGCGTACAGAATAAAATACAAGAGTACATAAAAATTCCATAAATATCTGTAGTCTTCAAATCTACAAAACTTTTAAATGCGTTTTTGACGACTTTGCCCAAATAATTCCTCTGGGATAAAATATTTATGTGGGAAGAATCGCGTAAATTTGCAACACTAGTTAATTTAACCCATGACGTTTTTTGTATTCTAAAATATCAGTTTCATGCTTGTATTAATATTTTCTAGGAAATTTATTCTATTGGTATTGTGAAAACCCGGAAATGTGGCCTTACGTCGGTTGGATACAACCCGGAAATAAAAAATAAACAAATTCGCGGAACTTCGTATTTTTTAAATTTTTAAAATGAAAGGCCAGTGATCCCGGAAGTTAACTAACCATTGCCGTTTTCAATCAACCCGGAAATCGAAGGATATTAAATTCTGGAAACTGTTGTTTTACAAAATAAAAATTCGACGAATTGAATAGCCCGGAAGACCAAAAGAAGGAAGGTATATAAAGGAGAATTTTGAAGACGGCCACTCATTCAGGTTCCCTTGGCCGCTGCACGTAACGGCTGACTTGCGGTTCCATCAACATAGGACCACAACTTTTCACGTTCTCTGTGGTCACAAGCATTGGTATATTAGAATACTTCTCTTTACATAAATTGTTTCTGGAATTTTAAATAATTTTCAAATTTTTAAAATCATTCTAGTCAATGACTGTTAGTTCTTCCTGGTTGTCATTTCGTCTTCAGGGATATTCTCACCCAATTTAGGATTACGACAGTGCCAATCAGTGTTACGGTATGCGTAATTCAAAATCATGAATGAATACATAGAACTTTTACTTCATTCTAGAATTTTCAACGTTTGTTTCAATTTTTCTTTCAGCCGAACTGGAGTCCGAGTGTGAGAGGTTCGGTTCGCCGGACGGCCTTTATGGCCGTCCAACAAGTCACTTGGAGTAAAATCATGTTCGACTTACTCTTCTTCATATGTCTCCTTCATCAATTTCTCATCTTGGAAGTTCAATGCTCAAGTTTTCACAAGAATAAGCTCAACTACACATCCAGTCAACAGAAGACTACAATAGAATTATTATTTATCACTACTTACAACATAAATAATAGAAATTACTCAAAATCTTATTATTCTTTCAAAAATGTAATAAATGGAAAAATTATCGAAATCACAGAGTGTGTAATTTATTTGAGCTACCCGGTACATGCATGTGAGGTTAATTACTATCCAAGACAACTTGACAAAGCGTTGTATTAGATAGGCTAGGTTTGTTATTTCAAAACCGGTGACACTACGCTTATGGAGAACCTAACTCCCCCACGTCACCGGTAACGCGGTCTGTGGGTCAATGGCGTCATTACTAAGCATTTCTGGTAAAAGCAAAACTTTCAGGTTGCTATAGGAATCGAATAATATACTGATGGTCTCCTCAAAAACAAAATTTGTAGTCAGGAGAACCCACAAATGGGAAAAACCAAGAATAACAACAAACGGCCAACATAAAGGGCATGGAGGGCTCATCTCTATAATGGAGAAGAACCTGGTTTTCTTCTCCATTATAGAGATGGGAATTCCCCAGCTCTCCATGTTAGCCGTTTGTTGTTATTTTTGTTATTAGCGAGAGATATCTCATTTTGGACGATTTTTGTTTTTTCCCGCGGAACGGGGTCTCCTGACTACAAACTTTGTTTAAACTCCTTGGTACACTAGATAATAGGATATTTTTAAACACAAAACGAACGAAGGATTTTCCCATGACGACGAAATTATATTTATTCGTTCATCCAGACTAGTTTTTGATTTCAGAGATTGCAGACAAAGAGAGAGATCACATTTCATGTTTCTTTTTCTGGATAATATAACAATATGAACGATTCTTCTTTGGTTTCACTTTCTGTGAAAACACTGCACTGGAGAGTATTGACATGATTTGTTCAGAATAAACTACAATAGACTTCTTAGAATTTTGTCAATTCAATATACGCATAATAAGCACAAGTCAGGTGAACTCTTTCAGAAGTAGATCGACCGAAGAAAATAAGAACACAGTTAAATTCACTGAAAAGAAATGTATTAAAAAAAGCAAATAGAATCCAATTTTTCTGTCAGTACTGAACTCTCTAAAAATAAACAGATTTGCGTTTGATTGTTTTCTCTGGTTATCATGCAAGTACTAACATCCCATCTTTACAACTTTTAGTCAGCGACACTCATGGATAATTCAATGTGACTTCATTCCGACTATGTTGTGTGCTCTGGAATTGACGACTTTACGAAATAACTATTCCTATAAAAAAATTACTCTAAAAAATTGACCTGGAATTTGAGTTCAGTTTATTCCGAATGAATAACTTTAGCTCGGAAAATGACTAATATTGGAATGTTGAGTGGATGGGAATTGGAAGGGTTGAAAGCAAATTATGTGATAGGATAGGTGAGGTAAGACATAATCCTGAAAGATCAATCTCCGAGGGCAACCGTGGGTTGGTCGAGGTGGCGTTGGGACCGTGACTGTGACTGTGAGTGGTGTACTCTTGTAAGGTTGTTAAGTAATCACTCCTCAACTTAACTTAAGTGCATTGGTGAGACATTAGACACGTGCCATGGGTTCTCTAGACCATTCCATCTTCTCACAGAAAAAAATACGAAGGATTTCTTTCTAACTCGACTGACTTTCACCCGATTCCAAAAAAAAAATTTCAAAGCATTTGAGCAAAACATTACACTCGAACATTTCACATTTTCAAAGCGACACGCGTGTACAGAATGACCACTTATTCTCAATGGACTTTTAACGTTCAGTATTTAAAAGGGAACGAGCATGCCTTTAATACATCACATGATCGTTTTCTGCAACATTTATTCTCATGGTGTGTGTGATTAACATTATACTGAGTTAACGAGGGATGCTTTCGAGTCACTAATTGCCAATGTAAATGAACTGATGCTCAAAAATTGTATTAAAATGCTCAATCTTAATCTAATTTGGCAATCAGTCTCAGAGATGATGATAACAAGGGCACTCATAAAGTATGTATTGAATTAATGTTGTGCTTGCGTAAATAAATATCAATAAGTGGCAGTGTAGCACGCTGGATCGAGCACTAGTAGAAATGTAGAGGTCGTGAGTTCGATACCCACCACAGCCAGTATATTCTTTCTCCGATATCACTACTGCTTCCTCGCAAGGCTACAGAGAATTTTTTATAATTCCTTTTAAGAAATTGAAGGAAATAAAAACCGATAAAATTCCAATTAGTTTTAATGAAAATTAAGAGACAGAACATTAAGAGTGAGGAGTTTCTACTCTTAAGGAGTTTCTTCGTTAGTAGTATTTTGGACGGCTAGGGATACTATGGTGTGAGAGTTTAGACACCTGGTCGGGACGGTTTGGAGGTGATTAATGAGATGAACGGTGAAAGCATTCAAGCTAAAACTAAAAGTTGACTTGACTTTCCTCCAGTTCTCCTAAAAGGAACAACAACTTCTAATTAGAAAGGTCTTAACTTGAAGTCAGTTACTAAGGTAATCCTTTCAAATATAAATAATGGTACGCACATCCTAATAGTACATTTAGCTGGTGGATCCAATCTTATCTTAGCTAATGAAGTATACAAGATAAAAGGACAAAGAGAAATAAATAAAATAAATATTTATTGGTTCTAGAGCTCTTTGAAACCAAATCTTGATTCGTGGGCGCGCACTTTTGTATTGAGTTGCATTTAATTGATTAGTCGTTCATGAGTGAGCAGTTATGGTGTTCCGAGCTAACAAAATATTGTTTGTGTATCGTATGTTTCATACAGTGACATAACATAAATCTGAAAAGCATTATTCCACATAAGAGACTGAGAAAATCCAGAACTGACAGTACCGGTGATATATCCGCCGGTACGTAGTTTGCCAAACCAACGAACTTCTATGTTTAAAAATACTTTGAGCAATGAAATGTCGTTCAAAATTTGAAAATCCGTGGACCAAGTTGAGTAGCACGTAGCTACTTATTCCATAATTCCATCCTTCCTTACTTATTACGTGAGTTCTTGAATGTCGTGGAGAAAGCCAAGCGAAAGAAAACTATGAATTGTTCCCAAAACTCTTTATAAAAGAAAAGTTGAGATGGAAAATGAACAATTTAGTGTGATTGTGGGCCATGCTCTACTTATTCTTGATTATTTCTGAATTTCATTAAGACGGCGCACGTGGAAGGTATGTACAGTAAGGTACATGGTATAGTACTGTATTGTATAGTTTGACGGACTCATTGCACACTGCACGATTGTACTGCACATTTCACGCATCAAGGGACTAATTGTTTCCGTACACCAAGACTTCTTCAAAATTAATGAATATTTTAGTCCCACAATAAGAATTTAGCAAATCCTAATACATTTCTTCTTCAATGTTAGAATTATTCAAATTCCAACGATTCCATTCATGAATGTGTGCCAGTGTAAGTTGGATTAGAATCTCAGCTCAATTTTATCTTTACTACTGGAATGTTTGGAATCAGAACAATAATGTTGGTGACATGGGAAGTCTAATGGCTTCAACGTAAAACGATAAACAGCCTGGCTTACGGCATTTTGGATTTTTTTATTTGCGCGTTCTATTCGGATATCACCAGAGGAAAGACAGCGTTGTAATGAGGGGTTCCCACTAACCACCCTGTTGGGAAGAGGTTCGATTCCCCTCGTCACGTTTGTCTCAGTCCGATTTTTTCTACACTGTGAGGTTTTTACCTTGCGCACAAAAGGTTTTTTCCTACTTTCGCTTTCAGTTATCAGTGAAGTGCCCTATTGGGGTAGGAAAGTCCGGTACTACGTGGATGCTAAATGATGGTCAAAAGACATTAGACATTAACAGGTGTAGTGTGGTGATAGTGCAGTCATGCGTTCGTCAAAATGAGGTGATTTCCGAACCTACATAGGAGGGTTAGGGCTTTCTCCCTCGTAGAAATAGACAATAAGCCATCATTTGACAATATCTTAGTTTTATCATCCCACAAATTATGATCGATAACAAGTCCAGAGTATAATCCCAGTGTTCTTTTGTATTTGTTTATGTTGATGCCGCCAGATTGGATTGAACCGGTGGAGAATCAGTAAAAGTGATTAAACCACCCTGTAGAGCACATGACGCTGCTGGCTATACGTTTCTTGTAAACAAAGTGAGAGTGGACATTTCCCCCTTAAGGTGAAGTCCTGTTTGTGAAATAAATACTTCCGAAGTGGATAAAATCCCTACTAATGATTGTATCCTGAACACAGTACAAACGGGAGTAGAAATAAATGACATACGACAGACTAGGTATTAAAATAACAATCCCCTTTGACTCTGACTCAGAGTTCATTGACCCCAAAAAGTTAAAGGCGGGTTAAATAAATGAAGTAAAGGAGAGAAAAAAAACCCGGAACAGATTTGATTAAACCTCACGCTAACACTAAAGCTAGAGCTAAAGCTAAGGCTCGGGTAACCATTGTGGTGGGAGACCAGAAGGGGGAATCAGCTTTGGACTGCGTACGTGGATTCAAAGCTTGACTTACATGTACGGAAAACCTTAACAAGTGCGTAGTTAATACCCAGCACTATTATTATATTTTGAACTCAACTAACCGAAGAACCGAACCCTTACAAAACTAGGAGGACATTTGTGTGTAACATAGTCGGATTTGATTTGACGTGGGCTGGGGGCTCTTTGTTGAGAGCAAAGAGCGGAACCCAAGATTTTAGGATGCCTCATTAACGAACAGAGCTTAGCATTAAACCACGCATCCATCTTCAACCACTTTTCCTATCCTTAATCTCTCTCAACGTCTATCTAATGTGGAGATTTTAGTACCAATATTACATCCCACAGGGTGGTCCATAGAATTTAGCCATAGAGATGCCAATAGAGTGAAATAATACAGTGCCTAATGTTGAATCTCAGAATTTACACGATTTCGAACTTCAAATTACATCAGAATTTCTGCGAATCCATATGATTTGGGCTATAATGTCTTAGAAACAACTGAATAAAATGGCATACGCCGGAAAGGAACGTTATCAGTGCTATAGCTAAGAAGTAAGGGCTGCCTGTACCGCTAAATTACAATTGACTAACCAAAATCCCTGAAAAAATGCATAAGTATCTGAATAAATTGCGTATACTATGATTTCTGGTTGTGTGGGTAAAATTGTTATGAACCACCTTGTACACGTAAACTTATGTATGTAACTTTGATACAAAACGGACATCCGCAACACAAGAATTATGTTTGATCTCTCACCCGAACAAATTTGGCGGTTTTTTCATCTTGAATGCTGTCTTGTCTTCGATGAAGTCTTGTACTCCTTCCGCCACCGGTTGAAGACCCTGGGGTAGGTATTTGAGTCATTAGGAGCAGTAAAGACCCCACCAGACAAAAATAAAATTTAAGTCACGTGGAGTCGCGGAAACGGAAACGTCAACAAAGTCCCTCAGGGATTAAGAGTTGGAAGCAGTGGAGTGGCGGACGAAAGGCTTAAGATTTATATATTTTTCTGAAACAGTCTTTCTCAGTGTCGAGTTCTAGAAATTCAATCAATTTTTTATCCAAAACCAACCATGTCTTTTTTCTTTTCTTCAGAACATCAGTCCTTTTTTGACAGATGAAACTACCAATCACAAAGTAAATAAAATGACACGTGAAAGGATTTCCGCCTTTACAGGCTTTCACCAACTTTCTCTTGGAGAAAGCAATTCGATCCCTTCAATTTATGTACTGGAACCGTTCAAAACGTATCACACGAGTGAACTCAAAATTTTTAACGGAAACAAATTGTACATATGTACACGTGCGCAATCCAGCTGTGCAGAAATCAGCTGTTCAATGACGCCCTGGGTATTACTTTAAATAAATTTTGGTTTTTCAGACGCGTCTCTTCGCTACATTTATTGTTTTCAGTTTTCTTCAATTATAGTGCATTTGTACATGTACATTGATATGGTCATTGACTGTCTTCCACTCCAGACGCACTCCACGTGCACTTCGAGTTATAAAATCGTGTCAAAATTGAATAACTTCCTAATTTCAAGCCACCCCATTCGCCAACACTGAACGACTGACAGTATTTCTGATATTTGAGTCAGAATGAACAAAATTGGAGCAAAGTAAAATACTCACAGGTCACTCACTATAGGACATTTTCCGTCAACTGAATCTGGAACATTTCAAGTGAATAAACATTGTGGTTTAGTGTAAAGTGAGCACTCGACAGTGTGTCAATTAAAATCTGTGTATGAATATGTATGTATTTTGTGATTTGCATGAAGAACTCTCACGGACTAAAATATGATCGTTTATTTTACTAACCAAAGTTTGTTTAAGAGAATTGAGTGATGAGAGATATTTTGTTGGATGGAGCCGGTAGTCCAGATGGGTCGAGAGACAGTGGAGAAAGCATGGAGAAAGTCTCCCTCCTTGTCTGTGTTTATGTTCCGGTGTGAGGGAAATGAAGTGTGACAGGGCAGTTCGTCCCGGGTTCCTTTTCTCATGAAAATGTTGTTGTGAAGAGAGAAAACGAGGGAAAAGTTGGAGAAAGCGAAGAAAGTGTGGAGCTGGGACTGGAGAGAGGGAGGAATGAGGAAAAAGGTGAGAGAAAAAGCTTTTGATGATGAACCCAATCCTTTCCCCAGATCAAAACTGCGCAATATGCACCCACCAAACTACAACTAGTCTCATCTCTGATTTTATTCTAGTCTATGTTCACATAACCAAAGGCCAGAAAGAAAAGACCGAACCTCCTCATATCTAATCCTTTAACAAACTTACCACGCACATACATTTCAAATTTCCCGCTTTCCGGAAGTCCTACCTAGTACAATTTCTGTTCCTTCCCCCCAGGGGAGTTAAAAGTGAGACATAAAGTTTCTTCATAACACTACTTGGATGCAAAACTGCATTCTGTCATTTAGGGCATAAATATGAATAATTCTTCCTCATGTAGAATTTCATGTCATGTTCGGACATTTTTAATGCGCGCCCTCTCGCACATATGCCAATAAAACCAACAATAAAGTTTCAATTTTCCGTTTTTAGGAAATTCCGCCCGGTACAATTTCCTTTATGTATTTCATACGAAGAATTATTTATTGGCTAAAGTGAAATAAGAAAATTGCAGACAGCATTGCTCGGATGTGCATCAGATAGATGCCATCTTGTTTACAAATGTGAAGTAAAATTTTTGACCAGAAAAAATGTCCGATTGGAGCCAGAAATTTATTATTTACTTAGAGGCTATAGTCTCTATTCTTGGTGTCGAAGATTCACTTTAATTATCCCTTTGGAAGACAACTTTTCAGAAAATTTGGCAAAATGTGAAGTTCTCCCGATATTTCTGAAAAATCGTACTTTTGAATTTTGGAAAAGAAATAAGACATTTCCTCGGCTAGGGAATTATTTCTGTTTGACTCTACTATCAAAGTAAGACGTTCCCTGGTGAAAAATATTTTCTATTCAAATATGTTTGTCATGATTTGGGGCTGGAGCTTGGATTCCCTGAACGGGGGTACCCAAGGGTAGGTGAAATCTATTTAGCTTTGTATGTTCTCGCTCAGTACTTTCAACATTCAATTATTCCAACTCACAATCAGATTTAGATGTAGGGCGGAAAGGGGTATGGAGGGGTGGGGTGACTAATTGTGTTGTCATAGTTACACACACGTGAACTGAACATGAACACCTTTCAATTCCCTGCTCACTTTCCTTTCTTTATTCCTTCGTAACTTCGTGTTCGTCTTACTATCCTGTCAATTCAACTCAATTTCGATGAGATTGCTTTTCAAAAAAATTGGTCGTTGACGTACATTTTATGTATTTTCCGGTTCGAGTGTATTTTTTTATTACTCGTCATTCATATTCCATTGCTTTAAGCCAACCTTGGGAATTAATATTTGTGAAATCAATTAAAACGATTTTGTTTCACAACATTCCCATTCATTTTCTATTCGAATCGGTCATTTCTATCATAATACCAGGAATGAAATAAAAACAGGAGAGATCACGATGGCAAACCCTGTATATCAAATATAGACATCAGTCCAAGCTCAATATATAAAATGACGATAACATAAAGAGAAGGGGATGATTTTGGTGAAAAAGCGCGGCGCGTGCTAGCGCTTGTATAAAATGGAGTAGAAAGTGAAATATAATTCATGCCTTTCTTGGAGGGCTGAGGATGAGCGTGGCGCGTGCCGCGAAAGATGATGTCATGTCAGGGCCACGTTCAAAGAAATAAAACAAACAAAAGGAAAGTTGAGACGTTCATTCCACTTTCACTCCGTCCGACTCACCACCATTTATCCCAACCAACGTGGCACAAGACCAGAAAAATTCCACTTGTCCATATGAACTCCACGTGGCATGGAGACAAATTTAATTACTAGGAATCCCACACACTTGTTTGCTTCCAATCGATTCTTTTGAGTAAATACACACAATAAATCAGGCTCTCAGAACGTGTTATTCAAATAGAAGTTAGGGTGAATGCCCTTCAGAGGGTGGGGGCCTTGTCCTGCAGCCTGTAATGCCATATCCATTTTTGTCCAATCTTCAAAGAAAAAAATTCTACTGGCGGTTATACTCTGGAATTATTATTTATCCTCAGTTGTGTGGCAGAAAGAATTCAGATATCACACATTTTTAGTCAAATGATGGCTTATCGTCTATTGTAAGAAGCGTTTTCTGGTCCTACCAGCTGGAATATGGAAAAGACTAAAATGTGTAATAATGCAGTGGCTCAAATGAAGACATTCCAGCAACCAGAGAAATCCTCTTACTTACATACAAGTAAACTCCAATAGCGTAATGCTAATCTGAGTAAACCTGTATGCCCA
>JAQFYE010002059.1:0-19552 GCA_034694305.1 Protaphorura glebata | reverse complement strand
TTTAAGCACAGAATCGATGGACGTTGCATGCGTAATATGTACTGTGTGTGATGCCGTTACGTCACTAAATCGATGGCTTTACTCAATGGTCCGTGTCTGTTTTTTCTAATGGCATATCCCAGTATATAGGTCTACAATCCCTAATTGGTAGGTTCTTTGTATTTTCACATTTGGAATGCGTCCAGGAATATATTTAATTCAGAACATTGAATTGCGGCGCAGTGTCAATTCCCACTTTTGCAAAATCGAACATACGTCGAGATGGAGAAATCGCTAAAAAATATTTGGAAACGTTGTAACTGCGGGGCAAGGCTCCGGAGTTTTACAATTTGATTTTAACCACACGGAAAGAACACTGGGGAAAGTGGTTTTGAAATTCCACGCCACAGCAATGCTTGCTTTCTATATCTCAGTTCATCAGTTGCTGACAATTTTAATTGACATACATTCTAGGGGAGGATCTCGTCGGGTTCTGTCGGCTCAAAAATACTTTGATTTCAATAACGGAATCCAGATGAACACGGCATGAAAAAAAAAACTTCAAGGATACTAGAAACAATTGATCGGCTGGATTTGAATTTGGATTCTTTATTAACGTGTCTTTTCTTCTGCAAGCACACATACAAGTATGCTCATTGTTTGTCTTACGATGATAACACGTTTGTTTTAAGATGTTAACACAAATCAATATTACTTTACTAATAATAATAGATATAGCTAAACTCTACAAAAAACCGAATTTTGAAAATGTTAAACCAATTGCTTCAAGTCACAGTACACCATTTCTATTGGAAATTAACTCAACACTCAAGAAAGGGTGTCAACCCTTTATATCCCGCCCTTCTGGAGTTGTACACAAATCCCTGAAGAGTTATCCACCCTCCACCCCCTTCCCACTTAAATGAAAGTACAGTATACCCAAAATACAATGTGGCTGTAACCTCTACCTATCTATTAAGTCATCTTGTACTATCAAACATCAGCAAAAATAATCTCATCAAACAAGACTAGAAATTACACATAATAAAAACAAATCTGGCAACTAACAATTGAATGTCGGTACGAGAGTCAACGTATTAATTGTGTAAAAATGTGGTTTAATCAAATATTCGGAAAAGGAGGGACTTCACGAATCGCCGGACAAATGTATTTTCGTTGATGACATACGTGTCGCAATGCGACAATAGCTCAATACTCGTTGTATGTCGCAAATTGGGTAATACGGATCAAATCCTGACCTGTGGCGTTGTTGAAGTCTTTATTTGGCGGGCTACAATCGAAACCATTTTAACCGTGAATCTTCATACAAATGTCAGGGACTCTTTTTCCTAAGATTAAAAATTGTTAGGGTAGACAAGTCTAATTTTGACCGGTGTGCTAAAAATAGACCACTTTCTATTCGCGAGTGACACGGACTTACATTCATGTAGAAAAACATGAATTCGATGTAAATTAGGTAAATACTTAAACTCTGCTTCCCTCGGCGACAGTTAAAATTCACCCAAGTCATCAACGAATATTCTTAAAAATTCGGAACCTTGAAAGTCGGGTCCAAAATTACTGTGAAAACTCGTCCGAGGGGAAAAGTGAAGTATGAGATGACACCAGGGTTCTTAAAAATGATGATTTTTCATAACAATCAATCAATCCGATTTTTATTGATAGATATCGGATTGATTCGACAATTATCCTTGGGTGTTTCCCACCGAAAACCCATAACAATCAATAAGAACCAATCCGAATTTTCTTTATATATATCCGATTTTTTCGATAGATATCCAAAAAGTAAAATAAAGTAAAACTTTTACTTTTACTGTGAAAGTAAAATCTCTAAGGTAACTTTTGACTCTACGAGTGCGTAATTATCAACGAAATCGACAATACTCAGCTATAGTAAACCGGTATGAACATCTTTTAAAAGTTTTTCTGAAATTGTTCGAGCGGACGGAGGGCTATACTAGTCGGAGCATACAGCATAAAACTTCTTAAATTCCAAATGATCTGCGCGATGAAACGGCGAATACGTAGCAAAATAAAATCTAGCAATTTGCTTGTCAAGTTGATATCGGTATATTCGTCAGAGTTCGAAAAAACGGATGAGTCCCTGAATACTCTGATCATTCCCTGTGAAATCTTGCATTTCTTGATTTCACTTTGCTCATTATCGTTGGATTGGCCTGTTAAATATACAAACTGAAAATGGGATTGAAAAATAAAAATGAGCCCAACGGTTCAAAAACAGTCCGACGGAGTATTTTGCATAGAAAAAATATCGATTGATTGATATGTGAAAAGAAATATCAATCGCGATATCTATCAGAATAACAATCATGACAGAATGAAACAATCAATCGATATCTATCGTGATAGATATCATGGTATCTATCAACCCGATAGATATCACGAACCCTGGATGACACATGGTGAGGATGGAGAAAGCCAAGAAAGTGCAATTCTTGAATTTAATCCAGTATGACTCGGAATTCAATTTTTTTTTTCTTTCTCACTAGATTTTCAAATTTTATCAACATTTAAAAAAAAAGCTAGACTCGTCCAGAAAAATCAAACAGTGTTCCAAAATTAATAAGAAAGTGTCCTAAATTTAGACGGGGAGGCCATGCAAAACAATGCATTCCTAAATAATTCAATTTACCTCATCGGGCGCGTGTCCCAAACATGACCACCACCTGATTGTGTTACACCTACATTTCGTACGTCGAATGCCCCTAAAAACGAACACTACCTGAATATATTAGGACACTAACTTGCCGTCAAAATTAGCACAGAAAAAACGAGGGGTCAAATTTGAGTAACGTGGTTGTTAAGTTGAAAAGGGTTGAAAAGTGGTCAAAATTAGCCAACCATGCCCTATTGCTTCATTCGTGTATGGGAGAGTTTTCCGCCTCTATAGAATGAAAGTAATGTGACGCATAGCATTGTATAGCCAGTTGGCTGTGGCTGGTACATTATATTAGAGAGATCCGTAGAAATCCACTTAAAAATTTAATACGCTTGCAGCTTTATTTTGATTTTTACGGGGGTTAGATATTATTCAAAGTGAATTCTTTGCTACTTTTAAAAAAAAATTACCGAGCATGAAGAAATTAAAACGACGAAGTAAGTCAAAGGTTTAAGTTTGTTGTAGTGTTAAAGTACATGCTGATGTGTCAGCCAGACTTCAGTGCATCTCCCGCAGGGGCGGCGCTAGGATATATTTTGCTACAGGCTAAAATCTAGAGTGCAATTATATCTAGTGTCTAATTAATAATAAGTATATGTAGCAATACATTTTGCTTTGTCGTTTTAGTTCAATTTAAGTTGTACGAACTATGGAGAATTTTAGAAAGCGTTATCGCTCTTGTATAGAGAAGTTCTGACTGTTGCATGTACTCGGAAAGTGAATTAGTGACCCCCACTATTTCATCAAGTGCATTCAAAGTGAATATTGACCTAAAGTTACGGAGTTGAGTTGAGATATATAACCCCGACATTCGGCTCCTTCATCCGGTTTACCATGAACAACTAGATTCTCCAAGGCCAAGGGTACACAAGCCATGAAGAGACATGAAATATTTAACCCCTCGTGGACTTGGGAATTCTTGCACTCTATGGTACATGTATTAGTCTCTCAAAGTTTAGACCTTCTAAACTTTAAAATAACGCTTGGATAACACAAATACGGCCATTTCACTATACTATATTTATCTCAAAATTAATATTTCTAGATTTTGTGAGCCTAAGGCTGAAATTTCGTACAGGCTGTAGCCTGCTTAGCCTGTAGCTAGCGCCGCCCCTGACCTTGACCAAAACTGGAAAACAACGAATCAACAAATAACATGTCAGTCACTGAATAATGATTCATCAGTTAGTGGCTACTTTTATTTTCACAGACTTGTCGCACTGATATCACCTGATTCTTCGGTTGTCGGTAAGGAAGTCTTAATTTTAATGAACCATCAACGCAGCCATATTTTTGTGATTTGTTTGAATTAGCACTGATATATTTGACATCTTAAAACTAAGAACGACACTCAACAGTAAACAGTATACCGTCAAATATTTATGTTTGCATCGTTGATCCAATTCTGCGTAATCATCACGTAAATGCCTTCCTTCAGTCAGTCTGATAATTTAGAATTAAATCGGTTGCCAGTTTTTTGGTCAGCCTAGTCAATCATGACGTAGAATATACTAGCTAGGTATGACATATTATGAATGATGATTGAACTGCAACTAACGTACATCGGTTATGCCAAACGGATTGGTTGTGGTCTGACTAGTCGTCCGACCTTCATGTTTAAATGGATGGAGAAATATTTGATCAACCGGTGACCGAATAACTGATAGTTTGACCGAAGCCAAATATAAAGTTACTTTTTGGCATTTCATTTTGAAGCATGGACTAAATAATTCTCCCGAATATTGCCAATTTCAATATTTTTACCGAACACGAAACACAAGCCATTTGTTGAAGAATTTTAAAGAAATACAAAAATATGTGCAAAACAACAACATATTATGTAAGAGATTGAAGGGAAGATTTTTCCGTGGTAGGGGAATATTCTTTTGGTTTGGAAGATGTTGCACCCTAGTGCCAGTGCCATCAATGGAACGTTACCCACATCAATTTCTATTTATATTTCAGATTTTGATAATTTTCTAATATTGGGGGGACAGAGGAGAGTGTACGAATAATTGAATCCACATACACTTTGGGCCGGAAACGAGACCGTCAATGCGTATTATTACACATTCTATGCTGTTTTCTGTCTTGATTGAATCGACAGAATAAGTACGTGCAGTGGCAGTGAAGGGACAGTTTGTCTAGTTTTGAAAGTAATGCAATTGTATTGGATTATTATTATTATTTCTTAACTATTCTTCTATTCTATTTTAAGGTGACCATATTTCCACCAATCCAGAAAAACGCGCCAGAGACATGGAAAAGTTAAATGATGGGATGTCCCGAATGGGTTTGGGAAACATTAGAACGGTTCCCAACTCCCAGGGCCGTGGAAGAGGAAGGCAGTCCTCCTCTACTCCAGGGTCCGAAGGTCGTTCAGGAATACCGCCGGAACCTTTGGTTAATTTTTTCTCATTTGGTGCCGGTGAAGTTCCTTACATTCCGCCTATGCCCGATCGTCGTAAGGAGTTCAGTAATGGTAATTTGAATAAACGGAGTGGGATGACCATTGTTACTCCTGGAACTACTCTGACTCTTGATCAAGATCGCGATAAGATTTATGCTGACGCATTTAAAAAAGAATTTCACAAAGAGATTCAGGAGGTTAGAACCATTTTTATTACATTGCCGCGCATTAAATTGATGGATCTTTATCGTGTTTTTATTTATTTTTTTGTTTCCAGAAGTCAAAAAATCCGCATCCCGTTGAAGAACATTTAAGTTCATCTCACAGCTCTGTAGGCAGACCAGGAACGTCGGTTTTCACAGGGAAAGATACTTCACTTATGGGATCACGTAGGCTAGACACGGCATCATTGCCTTCTGATCCAGTTAATCCACTGGAAAAGATATGGGACAAGTTTGACATGACAACTTACAAGTTTGAAAATGTTCAAAAGTTGGCTGTCTACAAGCATAAGGAAATGGTGAGTTTTTGTATAGTCCTGTAGTCCTGTTCGGCTACGGGCTACAACTACAAGGTTCGAAAAAAACATGATCTTTTATATAAAAATCAAAAAATCGTTTTTTATATTTATATACGTTTCATTGTTTCCGATTCTCCAATCTCCAAATACACAACTCTCAGATTCCGACTCAGATTCCCAGAATTTTTAAATCTAACCTTTCGTTTCTGCTTCGCGAATTATTTTGTATTCGGATTGCAAATCCGATTCGGATTAATTTTTTTTAGCAAATGGGGAATTTTGAGCTGAATTAATGTCTAGAAACTACCAGTTTCGTAAGTGTAAACGGCATTTTTCTTTTAAAAATACCGTAAATCCCCGATTATAAGCCGGTCCCGAATAGTAATCCGGTCTCGAATACTAACCGGGTCAAATAATGCATTCTTCCATAAGAGCCTATGTATCACCTTGCCCCGGGTCTCGAATATAAACCCGGTCTCGAGGCAGCCTAAAAAAATACTAACCCGGGTTTTTGTTCGGGAATTTACGGTACTTCAAATATGTCAAAGTCGCTTGTTTGATCTACAATCTACATCTATGTTAAACTTCGAAGTGGGATCTATATATATTTTCTAAATTTTCTGATACTACATATACTGATTCGAATCCGGAACTTCCGGAATTTGATTACCAGGCAATGTTCAATGTGCACACGATTATGGTAATCTTGTATTAATCTTTGTAGATTATGACCAGCCTAAAATCTCAGCAAGTAGTAATTGTGGAAGGGTACACGGGATGTGGAAAAACCACTCAGGTAGAACTTTAACGTTTCCTGCTTGCCTTTATGTTGCATTGATGGTTTACTAAAGAGTTTTATTTTTAGATTCCACAATATATCCTAAATGCTGCCGCTGAATCAAATAAGGCATGTAATATTGTAGTGACTCAACCTCGTCGAATCGCTGCGTTGTCTGTTGCTCAACGCGTTTGCGACGAAAGGGGATGGGATTTAGGATCTTTGGTTGGCTATCAGGTCAGTAAACGATTGAATTCCATTGTAGAATTTGTCGGTTCTCTTTCACTGCACTGATCAACCGTATTTTAAATTAAATGTTTGGAATATGTTATGATTCTACAACCTGAAATAATACTTTGGGTATTTCTTGACAGGTCTCCTCTAATTGTTTGTGATCTTATTCTTTGATTTCAGGTTGGCCTGAGCCGGAGAGCATCTCCAGACACCCGTTTGTGTTACATGACGACTGGGATTTTACTTCAAACATTAATTAGCCGGAAACGTCTCGACCAGTACACTCATATTATCGTTGACGAGGTTCATGAGCGGGACTTACAAACTGATCTACTGTTATTAGTGATCAATAAACTTATGGTGAACCTAACGGACAAAACTACAAAGATTATTCTTATGTCTGCAACTCTGAATGCAATGAAGTTTGCGGATTACTTTCCAAAGTGGAGAGGAACAGTCGGTGCTGGAATTGTTAGAATTCCTCCGGATGCAGTTTACCCCGTGTGTGAATATTACTTAGACACTATTCCGGATTTGGACGTATGTACCTCTAGACAATTGGTGTTTTTTTTTAAACTTTTATGTTATGAAATATTGTAAAAGTTAACTTTCCTTAGCCCAAAGACATTTACCTTGATGGTTTTGACGAGCCGAAGATACACCAGGAGTGCTACGACTTTGCATTGCAAATTATTTTATCTTTGGACACCGTTGAGTTGAATCAACGGCGATCTGGGAGTAATAGATCTAGAAGAGGTGGAGTGCTTATATTTTTACCTGGAATGATGGAAATTGATACGTTATATAAAGTCCTCCGAGAATTCGCACAAAAAAAGTGCGGGTAAGTTGCACAAAGTTATTTAGCAGCATTTATATTCATTGTTGCTTCGACTTAAAATTAAAACTTGATGTCTTCAGCGGGTCTGAACAAAATGACACATTGAAATGGTTACTGCTACCTCTTCATTCTTTGATATCGGCTGAAGAACAACACAAAGTATTCCAACGGCCACAGAGCGGATATCGCAAAATTATTCTAGCTACAAATATTGCAGAGAGTTCTATTACTGTTACAGATATAACCTACGGTATATTTACTACTATTTTATTTCAAGTTAAAAATTTTGGTGGAGCACTTACGAATGGTTTGTTCATTTTTCTAGTTATTGATTTTTGTCTGACAAAATCTCTCAGTTGCGACCCAGCGACTAATTATTCCTGTCTCAGAATGGAATGGGCTAGTAAGAATCAGTGTACTCAACGGAAAGGTAGAGTTGGACGTGTTTCAGATGGCTTTGTTTATCGGATGCTACCGTTTAAATTTTATGTAAGTTGTAACGTCCATTTCACTTTTAACAGTATAATTCTAGAATAACCAAAACCTACTTAAAATTTTAATTTATTTTTAGTGTGCCCTGAGGGATGAGGCTATACCAGACATGGAGATGGCGGCCTTAGAGAACGTGGTACTTAATGTGAAAAACTTGGATCTCGGAAGCCCAAAGTCATTGCTAGCTCTTAGTATTGATCCACCCAAGTTGAGTGGGATTCACCTTGCGGTAGCAAATTTGAAGGAGGTTAATTTATATATTATCTTCATTTTTATTTTCAGACCAAGAAGGAGGACAACGATATTAATAGTTTTTATTGACAGGTTGGTGCTTTGACAATTACTGTTAATGGACATTACAAAGCTCTTGATGGTGATATGACGCAAATGGGATTAATTATGGCCAAATTACCTTTTGATATTCGCTTGTCTCGTCTCATTGTTTTGGGTCATGTGTTTGGTGTCCTAGAGGAATCTGTTATTATTGGTGAATTAATTTTGCAAATTAGGTCATTATATCCAACCAAGTCCATTTTTATATCGAACTTTTTGTTTCCCAGCTGCTGGGCTAAGTACGAAGTCTCCTTTTAGTTACCCATACCATCGCCGACTGCTGGCGTACATGTCGAAGGTCGCCTGGGCTGGCGAGACTTATTCCGACTGTTTTGCTCTACTTTCGTTGTACAGGGTAATTTACAATAGCCCTTAATTTCATTCTTTCGAACCATCTACCTCGTGCGTTTTATTTAGACTTGGAGGCAGAAGTGCGAGGCGCATCACTTCCGTGATATGGATGAAGAGAAAGCGTGGGCCAGGATGTATTTTGTTCAACTCAACGTAATGAGGTAGATCGTTCTTTTTTTTGGATTCTCATTGTTCTGGTTCATTTTCTAACTGTTTTTTCTTCAGAGAAATCCACACACTAATTCAAGATATTTCAAAACGTCTCATGCATGTGGATATCAATGTAAATCAGACCGCGTTGATATCCGACACTCTAAATTCCGAGCAAGGTCTTATATTGAAGGTACGAAGCCAACGCCTTTCTATCGTTTTAAAATACAATATTATTGAATTGAAGATAAGTGTGCACGGGATAATCAAAAATTAAAATTGTATTTCGTAGTAATTGGGTTTTTGGGATTTGATGATTAGATGGTCATTGCGGGAGCATTCTATCCCAATTATTTCTTAAGGCTTCGTCCGGTGCAGAAGGATTATGAGAGAGCGTTGACGAGAGAATTATCTGGATTCAATCCAATGTGTAGCCTTGTGTTCAATGGGTTCCCCTCAGATCAACCAGGGCAACTGTACGTTCATAGTTTCCTACAATTATTGTTTCGAATTGTTCATCTGAATATTTATGGGTTTTAATCCTATTTACAGATACGCGGAAAACATTGCACAGCACTTCATGCATAACAATTCCATTCCGCACATTCATTTTCTCTCAAGTAAAGTGATCTTGTCGAATGATCCGAGAAGTGCACGAATTGGACTTATATCTCAGAACGTTTACAAAGGGATAAAAATGAGGCAGATTCGAGAACCAATTTCATTATTGACGTTGAAGTACGTGCTGATCAGTGTATTTCTATTTTTACATTAGTACGAATGGAGGAAAGGCAACAATGTGTTCCAAGTGAGCTTTGCTGATTAGTTTTGAAAATATGTATTTTTTTTGTATTCAGCACGGACATGTCTCAAGATGTTCTGAGAAACGAATTGGAGAAAGAGAGTAGAATTCAGCGCTTGTTATGTCCAGAACAAGTACCTCTTCCGTCCATCCAAGACGAAACCATCGAGATTGTTGTGACAAATGTTAGTCAAAGCTTATTCCCACGAATTAGCTGAGTCGTGGTAATTTTGTTTTGTTTCTAGTTTTTAGATATAGAGAATATCTGGGGAGTGTACAAGTCTAAACATCACTACCTGGAACAAATTAACCAACTGTTACGAAAAGGTTATAACGAATTAAGACTGTTGAGCCCTCGGGATTTTGTTCCCGGAGTGTTGTGTATTGCTGTGGAAGAGGGAGAACTTTTTCGTGCTAGAATTGACTTCTACAATGGAGCTGAAGCATTCGTGAGACAAAACTTTTGATAATTTTAATGGAAAGTTAATGTGCGTTAATATTGCCCTTTATTTCAATAGGTCTATTTCATTGACTATGGAAAGAGCATTTGGCAAAAACCGGATAAGTTATTCGCCTTGAACGCAAATCTTATGAAATATGATCTACATTCTCTTGAACAACAAGTAAATTATAAATTTACTGGGATTCGGCAGTCGTACAACTTTGACTTTGACTTACTATTGATTTCTCGCAGGCAATACAATTCCGAATTTATGGTGTAAAGCCGTTAGCGAGGTATTCCAGTTTGTGCGGAACTGAAATTGCCAACATTTGCAAACACTACAATGACGTATTCCGGAATCATTTCAAGGCAAAGGTAAATTAAGCATTCTCATTCGTTGGACTTGGCATCGCATCGTAATGGCAGTAGAAGGAAATGTTACGAATAATTCTTTTTTACTTCAGATTCATTCCATCGTCGAAGGCGTGGTTTCATGCGACTTAATTGGCGATGACAATGTTCCCACATTGCGGGAGTCGTTATTAGAAGACAGAAAAGTGTCCGTCATGGAGGAACCTCTGCCTTCGAAGGTAAATTTTAAGTTTGTCAATTTGCAAGACACAAATACAAATGTGTTGGAGTTTATCCGCTTGTAGCAGTAGTTTCTTTCTCGTAATTTTAGGAAAATAACAAAGCTCGTCATAGGGCGAAAGTAATGCAGTTGTCTGAAGATGAAATACGATGTTACGACGAAAGACAGATTTCTCGCAATGCCCCGATTGTAACAGTATCTGCACCAACTCAAGACTGCGAGTTTGAGGTATAAAGATAATCGTAATTAAAAATTAAACCATTGCATTTTCAACAAGGGCTTTATTTAATGACTTTACATCAAAATAGGTTACCCTAAAAGGCCCATCTAGCCCACTTGAAATGACTTTCACTTCCCTTTGTCGAAGTGCACACATGAAACAAGTTATGATTGAGGGTAACAGCGTTAATTCTGTAGCGCTGGATCAGGAACCTATGTCTGGCACTGCTCGGCTTCTGGTAGCTGCTGGTGTTGCGATTGCACAAAGATCTGGCAACGTTATGGCCAAGTAAGTCCTATTTTTTATTTTACGTTGCGAGTTGTCTTATACTTTCAAATATATACGTAACATGACAAATCATTTTTGCCACATCATTCATCAAATTCGTAGTCGAAGATCTCAATCTCGACATTTTTTACACGTTGCAGTTTTGTGCACTCGATTATTTTACTTTCAACTTTCTAATACTTGCAGAGATACTACATTAATGCCGGCAATCCCAGGTCTAGTCGGTCTATTGACCATGCTCTTCTGTCCTAAATTAGAACTTCGATACTCGCACAGAGCGATGAGATATACTGGTTGTGTAAGTGGACTAGGGGTAGATCCTTCTACAAATAAACCTGTGTATGCTGATCATGATGTCGAAATTGTTTTCGACACAACGTTTGACAATGAAGATCTCGATAAGGTACCTTACATCTAAATGTTTGCATTTTTTCCTTCACACAAGGCTGGAAAGTGTATATTTTTGTATATTTGTGTTTTCTAGATTAATTCAATTCGAATGAGTATGAGCCTGGTTTTACAAAAGGCACCTAACTGCGATATCGCAAATCTGAGGGCTTCTGTTCGGAAGGAGTTACAAGAGTAAGTCCATAAATTTTGACATTTTCAACTATGAACTCAAGTACCGGTAACAGCTGGAAAAATTTTGAGAGGGTAGTTTCCAGTTGAACACGCGGATCATATTTCTTCTTTTTAATTACAGATTATTGGAACGTGAACGCGAACCGGTGGAGGAATTATGTCCAAGTCAGGCGCACCAGTGGGGATTGCTCAAGGAAGATGATCTTGTTGTTCTAGGTAACCGTGGATCTCGCGGCGTCTGTACTGATGTGTTTCCTCTTCATCTTGCTGTGAACCCAAACAAGGAGTCAGATATTATTCTGCCCGAACCCGTTGACCCCTACAACGGCGGAAACTGTTACGACTGGGATGAGGATATGGATTAATGACTGTCGTTTTGCTGTTATAATTTACACTATATTTAGCCGTTATGAATCGAACGTTTGCGAATACATGTATAGTTTAACATGAACGAACATAGTATTTAACAATTTTTTACCAAGTTGAGACCACTGCGTAGGCATAATATGTACTTGTACCTGGTTCACATCACACTATACTTAAAAATTAATAAACTTATTTCCTCGTTGAAGTCTTTCGGCGTTTTATTACTATCTGTCGCCTATTATATTATGTGACTAGGTTTAAATATTAAATTGACCAAACTGGAAGTAAATATTCGCTGACCATGACCAACAAAGTTTGATGGAAACTGATAGTTCGATTAATTACTTCCGGAAATCCAGCCTCTCGTTCAAATTCCAACTAAATACTTTTGAAATTGTGTGTATTTGTATCTTGTAATTGATCTTATATATTTTCGATTCCATTCATACAATTACATATATTAATACTGTGTATTAATATCAGTTGATTGACTGTGTCTGGAATATAAGCAGACAGCAACATAGCCGAGAAGCGAGTAAAAACTCAATGCTTGTGTTTCAACCTATACGCGCGACTTTGACCTACAATTTGAATTATTTGTGAAATGTGATAAATCTTAATAAATGAAAACAACCGAAACAGTGAAAAATCGTTAAAATACAAATTAATTGTGAAGTAATCGAATTTTGCTCGGTCGTGAACATTTTAAGCTGCTAGCATTTTAATTCCGACTTGGAAATTGGAGGCACGGTCACGGTACTCAAGGAAATCCGTGGTAAAATATCTTCATTGGATTTCAATTTAACAATAATTGAAAATATGTTATAATTACAATATTTTCAAGTTATCTTACTCCTGGTGGTTGCGTTGAGGACGTGTTTCCTATCCTACTGCTTTGGGTACCTCTTTAGGCTGCTACATGATGGAAAGCAACGCAGTCTCTACGAAAATTGCGCGTTGATATTTGAGCTATACCTTGCTGCGAGTGTCAGTTAATGTTTGTAGATAATTAAATTGGTTTTGATTTAATGTTCATTGAAATATTTCTTTTTCTAAGTCCATTGTAGCCTAATGGTATAGGTTGGCCTCCATTGTCAACTGTTTCGCTGGTACCCATTAACCGGACTTGCATTGATCGTTATTGATTTGGAGACGTGTTTTTTCTATAGGTTTTTGCCTACTACTAGGGATACTTTTTTCTAGGAAGCAGGAAGTAACCGTCCCCATCTTCGCAAGAAATAAGCCTCAATGTTTGACCACGTCTTACGACATGATGAATATGATTAATTTGTATATTTTAATTGCAGGATTTGGAAGAAATTAACACGAGTGCGGCTTCGCAAATTGAACAACAATGACGAGCCTTTCACCCTTTGAATGCAAGGATTTGCTTCGTTTCAACGCAGTCAACTTTGACCCTTTGACAGAGACTTACGCGTTGTCCTTTTATATGTCGTACATGGCTCATTGGCCAGAATATTTTCAAAAACTGGAGAATACAAATGGTCAAATTGTCGGATATAGTAAGTTCGTCCGAGAACGGAAGAACTTTTCCAAGTAACTTGTTTTAATTTTTTTTTAATTTGGCAGTCATGGGCAAAGCTGAAGGAGTCGGAGAAAATTGGCACGGACATGTCACGGCCTTGAGTATCGCACCATCCCATCGACGCCTTGGCCTTGCAGGGAAATTAATGCAGTATTTGGAAGATGTCTCAGAAATGTAATACATTGTTTTTCGAAATAAAATCGTTATCATTACATATAGAACATTAATTTCAATTACTTTGTTTCAGTAAAAAGGGTTACTTTGTGGATTTATTTGTTCGAGTGAGCAACGTGGTTGCAATAACCATGTACCGGAGCCTGGGCTACATTGTGTATCGTGTCGTCCTTGACTATTACTCTGGCTATCCGGACGAAGACGCTTATGGTAATTCAATCATTTGTATTCTGTGTTAGATATTCGGATAGTTAATCTCGATTTAGTATTTGTTATTCCGGTGAGATCGGAAAGCCGTCTAATATTCCAGAAGAAAGAGTCCATTAACCGGTAATATAACTGAAATTAATTAAGACTGATTAAGCGGCCCAATATGGTTGACTGGATATTAGCAATATCTCTGCAAATATCATTGGTTGGATTAGTTTGATAGTACGATATTTTTATATAATAACTAAAACATAATACAAATGACGCTGGATTACAGTGTTTATTCATGTAAGGAAAATGTTGTTCCAATTTCCGGCTGTTGAACAACATAGAAATTACCGTGGTACAAAATATCACCAAAACTGCAGTTTAACAAATTTTGTTTCGTCAACAGATATGAGAAAAGCTATGAGTCGGGATGTAGAGAAGAAATCGGTTATACCATTAACCCAACCTGTTCGGCCTGAAGATTTGGAATGACAATGGGAGACTACTGTGACATGACGATTCTAATTTCTTTCTGAACAGAACTTGTAAATAATCATCTGCCGAATTTCATTCTCAACTGACATGAGACCGAGCGTTTCACTTGGGTCTGAACTAATACTACTGGATAATCCATACTAACCATTACATTCGTATTAATGATAATGTATAATTAAATAATAATTGTTAAACCCTTGACACACACAATAACCCATCATATTAAATTAGTTGGATTTATTTTGAAGGTTTTAATAAGCTGTTACGACCTATACCGATATTGGTGCGTTTAATAAAGACATGACACTTGTGTAAATATTTAAAAAAAAAGTTTACTCTGATTTAATTGATTACATCATACAAAATCTTAGGACAGGGCGAAGTATTAATTAGTTTTTACATTCATTTTATATTTTAAGAATGAGTTTTAAACGCAATTTGCTTTTGCAGTAGGTTTTTGAATTGAATATATCTGACCATAGCCTCAGTGTCCGTGTCAGTCCTCCTCTACCATTTGAATTTCATCTGGATTTCTTGTCACTTGGTCATTTCCAGTCGTAGAGTCTGCGTTTGTATTTTCCTCCTCGGTTGAATTCTGTGGAGCTTCTTGGATGGCCAAACTCTCAATCTCTGGTTCTGTTTCTTTCTTTTTCTTCCACATCTTGGCCATGGCTAATAATTTTAAATTCGGTTTCGCTGCTTCGTCCTCTGGGAATATGTAATCAAAATATTCTTCCCAACCAGCCTCACTCTGAAAATACAGTAAAGTAAAAGTTAGTCCGTTGTGGTACAAAAGTGTGGTGGCAAAGGTGGCGTCAGCCTTGCCGAGTCATCAAATGTTAGGGAAATTCATCCATAGGGAAGCAATTAGTCAGGTCAGGATGTTTTTCTGCAACGAAGTGAAGATATATTCGACTACGACATTATCTGCGGTATGGAAATGGAAATTCAGAGTTCATTCGCGACAGGTAAACGTTGCTATGAGATGCGACATCGCGACGCGATGGGTTAAAATGAAATTCAGAATCTAAATCGGCAGAAAACAACAATACGATGACGAGAACGAATAAAAATTCCATACCCCATCAGCAGTCTCCAACTTCCTCCTCTTCTTGATTCTTCTTGGCATTCTCTGTTCCACGTCGTTTCGAGTTTCGTCAGTTCCGTTGTTGAACTCAAAAGCTTTCCATCCTTCCAGCAGAATCAAACGTTCTTCCTTTTCAGTGTTTCGAAGACGATCATTTGCTTGTTCAAAGACTTCACGGGCTCTCCTCACATTATTTTCCTTGTTCTCTTTCTCTCCGCTGTTTAGTTCAAATTGAGACAAACTTAACCAGACCTATAAAAAAAACCGAAAGTATCAGCAAAATGAAATAAATAAAACTGCACTGGTACTGTTGTAATTAACTGGCCGTGTGTTTGGACAGAAACGAGTAAATGCGGTGACGAATTTTCCAGTCAGTTTCTGAAGGCATATTTCAGGTCTTTAATTTTTTTTGAATAAAATCTTACTACTTTGACATCATAATTCGTTTCTTGGAAATAAAATTAGACCTTGGGTGGACGCTTATATTCGTTATCTGTTATCCGGATACAGGTTCGATAGAACGCTTGATTACTTACCTTGACATGTTGTGTCCTCTTGAGAAGTCGATAGTACAAATCCCTGGCTTTCTCCGTTTCTCCTTGCTCAACCTCAAAATCAATGTAAGTTTTCCAGAGAATTTCCGGCATGTCCAACCTGGGTTGATTTACAGCCAATTCATAAATGGCTCGAGCTCTGTCTACGTCACCTAGTAGACACTCCAGTTCAGCAAACTTTAACCACGTCGTACAATTCTCTTGCCCAAACTCTAAGAATTTAAGGTACAGTGTTCGAGTTCGGTCAAACTCTCGAAGCTGAATCTCAAGGTCAATGTAGCCCCGGAAAAGTTTATCTTTCGGACATCTCCCAATTGACATTCCCTGCAAAAAGATTGTATTAGAAATTGAAATTCTCACAAGTGAGAGTAATTAGTCGTGGTTCGTAAGTTATGATGCCCTAATCTAAATGCAACCAGAAGAATTGAATGACATACATTTTGAAAAATAATTGTGACTAGAATAGAAGGATCTAGCCGCTATGTCACGTCCATCAACATTAGAAATGAAAAGTCATGAATATTGTTCAACAATCTTACCAATGTTTTACGAGCCTGTGTTAAATTCTTCTTCCGAACTTCAAACTGAGCGTAGAGAAGCCAAACTTTAGCGAATGTGAAATGTTTGTGAGGAATTAATTCCAGACAGGCCTTGTAAACACTCCGTGTTCGTTCTTCATCATCTACTTGGAGTTCTTCAAAAAGTGCATAGTTTATCCACAGGTAAATGTATCGACGCCAATAGGTTTTTTCCTGAGAAATACACAATAATTCCATTGAACACAGTCATTACTACTACTACCGCTACGGATAAATGCCAGAGCTGTTTTAGAGCAGTGGCTGTTGACAGATATAATTTAGGAGAGTTCATTTTACCTGTGACGGAGGAATTTGAGCAATGGCTCGCTCATAAGTATCCCGAGTCTTCTCAATGTCAAGTTCCTCAGAGTTTTCCAACAACTTCAAATAGTCAAACCAAGTATCATAGTCAAGAGGATTTTCCTTGAGTGCCTCTTCGTACTGAAACCTTCTTTTGGATGTGATCACAGTCTCAATCCCTGACCTGTCACCATATTTCTTCTCATGAATTGTGTACGCTCTGTACAACTCTTGGGATTTCTCCTTTGAAATGTGATCCAAAGCGTATTTGTAAATAACACGAGTCCGGTCATGCTAGAAGTAAGCAATTAAAGTATAGCAATGTTGTATTCCAATTTCGGATAAATATCATACACGAGATACATTAGAAATATTTCCGAAATTACGAACCTCACGTTGATTCTCCTCAAATTTTGCGAATGCCATGAATAATTTCTCATCCATGTAATCCTCCCCATAGAATTCAACAGCTCTTTCATAAACACTTCGAGCTGAGCGAATGTATCCATGCTTCTCTTCAAATCTAGCGAATTTAATCCAATGACCAACGTCTGGATGAGTGTAGACAAATTGCTCATAAATTGTTCGGGCCCGATCAATTTCCTTGTATCGTAGTTCAAAATTAATATACGTTTGCCAGGCTTGTTCATGTGGATGCCATTCCATCCATCTCTCAAAAACTTGACGACACCCAGCAATATTCCCCAACATTTCTTCCATGTACGAATATTTGTACCAAAATTGGTTCACACGAGGAAGAATCGTCACCGCTCGGTCCCACAGATTCCGGGCATGGTTTACCTATAAGACAAGTTAGTAATACTTTAATAATTTAAATCTTTAGGAAATCATATTTAAAAAAGCTCTTGGGCTTCGTGTTATTACTTGTCGACATCGCATCTCCATTTCGGCATAGCGGAGCCAAATCGTCACATTGCGGTGGTCCACGTCCAATGCCCTTTCGTACACACTTCGACACCTTTGGATTTCTCCCTGGGATTCTTCCCATTGTGCGTATTTGAGCCAGTTCCCAATTACCATACTGTGCAAAAACGAGATTATATATTTTTTAAGTTCCAGTTCATTTTGAAGAAAAAAAAATTGTGCAATTCGAAATTAAATTATATTTTCATACCGATTCTTTCTGATATTATCCTCAAATCCCTTTCGTTTTCTCAGACGATAAGCGGCCAATTCATCTGGATCCGAAATCTTTTGCTTAGGTGGAGCTGCGACGATCTCAAGATCTCTTTCCTTTGCCTCCCTCAACAATTGTTCAGCAGTAATTTGAATCTCCGCCGGTGCCTTGTTCTTCACCTAAATACACAAGATACATTGACAATCATTAATTTATTCGTGATGAATTGTCCAGTTCTCCAGTTTTACCACCTCCCCCCGTATTTTGGAATTTTAACAAAATGCCCCGGTTGGCGGTTCCCAGTTTCTTCACAATAAGACAAGAACTACCTAGTCACATTTATGCTTAGCTAAGATTGTAATTACGTCAAGGAAATTATCTAGCAAAACTGTCAAATTTAGCAGGAATACACTACAAACTAAAAAATGAGTTTTGATATATTTATAATTATAATCTAACTTTTAATTCAAAATAATTGAATGGGAAGTAAGTTCAAACGGAATCTTAAACTTACTTTTGCCACTTTTGGCACACGTTGAGGTTTTCCGGGCATTGCTTGTTCCATTCTTCCAGGTAAATTACCCCTAATGAGGATAATTAAAATTAGTTAGAAATTAGTCACAGATTCTTCTTGAATTTTTGTTCTTGGTCGTTCTCGTCCCGTACGATTTTCAAACAGCCACTTTCCGGAATCTGCGTTCAAATTATGCAAGCTCTCGCGCCTCTCCGTGTACATAAGAGTAGCATAGAGCAAAGATCGCACCATTGATTTTTGTAAAATATAACGCAGCTAATGACCGTCGAAAGAAACGATACACGACACGATACAAACAGTCGAAAGAAAAACAAAAGAACAGGGATAATGACTGTCGAAAAAAATAGACAGCTAGTGAGACAAAGTCACGTAGGTACTGAAAATAAATTCTACATTGCTTTGTTTATTTGTTTCTTCGGATTTGAGGTGCAGATGGAAATGCATTCAGGACAGCACAGTGACCGTCCAATGGATTGTCTTACAGTCCAAGCTAAAGTAAACCAGTGCCATAAATACTAGAGGTCGAAAGAAATGCTCTCAGCTTCAAAAACAAAAGTTGAACCACATAGTATTGACTATCGAAATGAATATCACAGCTGGAGTATTAACGGACGAAAGATTGGTCTGCTAGCTTAACCATCAAATACAGATACTGAAAGCCAAAAGAACTCCAAATGACTAGAAATCCAATTCAACCACTACGATACTAACAGTTGGAAGAATTCCACATAATTTTTCAGGTTTGAGAGAACTGTATGTAGAGAATTATTTTTATATTAAACCTACTAAACAGAGCTAGGGATGGACCGAATATTCGGTTTCGGTCAAACGAATACTTCGCTCTAAATCCGTCAGGGGCTTTAATTTCG
>JAQFYE010002058.1:0-19558 GCA_034694305.1 Protaphorura glebata | reverse complement strand
AACGAAATTCATATGGTAGGCACACAAGGTCACAACTAGCATCGACTATTAATACGACCTCGCCAGGTGACCTCTGAGGTCACCAAAGGTCAAATTTTCAAAGTCGTTCAGAATGGTTTGAAACGTGCAAAAATGCCGCAACACATATCTACTCGGTCCTTAAGACCGTTTATTTTATAAACCAATGCTTTAAATGCGCAGAAATTGTTCGAGGTAATATAAATATTGTTATTGCAGTAGCACAGTTTATAATGGTAAAACCTTGTTACAATGCAGTTACCTTTACACAATATATTTAAGAGTGGGTATCACTGCTTTATACAAAATTGTTACACAAGGTATCGCTGAAAGTATTCGTCGAAAAGTTGTTAACCCGTCCCTTGCCGGCTAAAAAATAGACGTGAAATTACGCGGTTGGTCCATAGCTCTGGACATGCATTATGAAGGGACCACGCTATTCCACAGATATGGAAAACATTACGAGCATTCGAGTCCACACCCATGGACTAGCTTGGGATTAATGTTTTTGCGTGTCCATGCGTATGGATTTGGTTCGGACTAATGTTTTTTCTGCCCATGCCTATGGACTGACCTGAGAATTTTCCGTTTAACATAGGGATTTTCTGGCAGGGTTTACTAACAAATATATGAAATAGAGGTTAAGGTTGTTTGGTTTGGCCCTTGGTTCGTTATATAGATAGACGCTTTGATGAGGATTACCTGGAAGCCCAATAGATGGCTTGGAAGTTTCTTTCAGAAACTTTTCGATACAAAAGCACTGTCCATGGATATGGATATGAGTGGCAAGGGGCGGGTTTTAATTAATATATCGATATATTTCTGATTCGTATAGAGCGCTATTTGCTGCCAAACATTCGCACTGTGGATAAGGCAACAGATGGCTTGATCAAACTGATTGCATTGATTTGCATGGTCATGCGATTCAATTTTCTAGCTTTCTGTATGTACCAGCCACGTGCCTCATTTCTAGTGGCGTCAGTAATTCCACACAATGAAGTGCGCAGTGATTTTCTCTCCTTTGTCATTACAATCTTCACCCTGTTGGCAACTCTGCTTCAGTGTCGGGGTACCTTCCGTGATAGGGATTTTGAACCTAATTCTTAATTTTGTATCTACTGTTCTATTTCTGACGGATGAAGCCAGGTACTTACTAAAATTTCGAGGGTTTTTCGCACAGTTTCTTATACTTCATTAGAATATATGCTATTTATTTATGTTCCCAGACCCAGACAGAACTTTGTCAGCAAATATACACGTACAACTGTTCGTGAACCATCAAACTCTTTACACATTTACAGGACTATCACACTTCTCGTCAAATTTTACAATGAATTTATGAAAGGACAAATCCTGTATATAATTAACCTGGTGATAGCAATCGGTGTATTGTGCTTGTCCGGCCTAGTCAAACTCAGGCACCAATTGCCCATTCCAGGAATAATTATGATTGTATTTGGAGTAGTTTTAAGTACTTGTTTTCTTTTCATAATGTATGTTAAGCTCGGGGAAGTTTTTATTATGTCTAAAAGATTCACAGCTGCTTGGAAGAGGAACGCCCACAACATGACAAAGTGCGACCGAAAATTGATGAATGGATACCTCCGATCCTGTCGTCCCAACAAATTTCAAATTGGCTCGACTGGATTTTTTCAGGAACCAGCAACACTTCGTGTAATTGGGAAAATATCTTACTACACTAATAAGGTTTTGCTGATTTTACGGTAAAAATGTGAGACCTACCTAGCTAAGTACTAAGGAAAATATCGTTGACCACTTGAATGGACGCTCACATGCTTCTGTTTGAAACTTAAATTTATGTACCTAAATGTATCGTCAGAATATGACCGTCACCAAATAAACTAGACATTTCAACATTTTAATTAATGAAGTGAAGTGTTAACGTGATATCATTATATTACATGTGCATCTTAAATTTATAAATATCTATCACCGTGGAATCACTGTAATGTATATTACATTTTTATATGGTTTGGCTCTATTTTAAATCAATAAATGTAACTTTACAGCACTTTTTAAGAGAGGCTTATGGATATTACCAACTCAGCCTAATTGGTAAAGTGTGGTAACGGTACTTTTAAAAATTTAATGGAATAAATAAAAATTTGTGGCAGTGTCCAGAATTTTTGACACTCGTTATATTATAAGTTTTCCGTCCATATATAGATAATTGTGTCCGGTCACGAAGCCATTAAAATTGATATCAGACATAAATAATATGTTTGTTTATAGCTATACGTCCCAAAACATGTTTGTGGAATGCCAACATTAATATGATTGTACTTGAAGTAGAGGGTGTCCCGGAATTATTTTCCAAACATTTCAATATTGAGAAGGTTTTGCATATCACTTGCTAATTTTTTGAAAATATATGCTGAGTCTTTTGGTCAGAACGACCAGATTTAATCGTGACGTCGGTGATTCACACTTCTGAGATGCCGAATATTAATCGTGTCCATAATGTGTTTCTCGGATACCACTTTGTATTAATGAAACATCTTAATTGTATTGGCTTTTGATTGAGTAGAAGAGGGTATTTTGGTTCTATTAACGTTTACAAGGACGTGTCCTAAATAGTTTCAATTATTTAGGGTAAATGTCAAATCTTGCTAATAAATTTCAACTTCGTGAGAAGGATGTATTAAAAAAATGACAGTATAAACTATGTTGTTGAATTGTCATCACCGTAAGACGAACAATTCGTTTGCACTTCCTGGTATTAATAAAGTATAGCTATCAGTTTTATTATCGCAAAAGAAAAACGCTCAGTTGAATTATGTATGTCTGAACAGTCGGAAGACAATCAAATAATTCTCTACAGTTTCTCTCACCTAACTTCAGTGCTATTTTCCAGGTAGTGAAAGTAGTTACTCTTGAACCGTCGTCGTCTGCCTATAGCAGGATTCTGGATAGGGAATTAGACGAACGAATTTCAAAATTAGAAAACACGTTTATTTCATTTGACATGTTTTGTGCAAACAAGATTTAGAATTGGTATTAGGGTTTAGTTTTAGTTTGGATTGAAGGATTTATTCAATTACTTTGGACCACGTGAAGCGAAATTATCAATATAATTGCCGCAGTTTAATCCAGCGACATACAGTCAAACAATTCTGAAACAATGTTTCCTACGGCAATTATGCAGACCGCTCACTTCTGTCGAAAGTGGGTGAAAATCGGAGATACGCATTTCGTTCAGCAGTTTGATTTAACTATCAGGACGTACTAAAAAAACTGAACACACTGAATAATCAATTTGACTTCAAATATTGGATATAAAATTAGAGAACATTTGCTTTATAACTCGTTAACGCTAATCGTATAACGCATTACGATGATTAGTCGTAGAACCTATAAAATTATACATTATTCTTTGAGATATTTATGCGCCCTAAAGTTAATCCCAATGTATTGGAACAGCAAATCTAATTTATTCGTGAAATCAAAATCTGGAATCTACGCGTGGTATTTCGTAATACTTGTTATAATTTCACACTTAATATTTCTCCTGTACTCGTTAAGAGGCGCGATTCTCAATGATGATCCACTGTGGCTTATTTTCCTTCATCTACTTTGGACAATCACTCATTGCCTGCCGGTGTTTCTTGAAATTATGGTCATTTCATTCAAACTTGAAATTATTCATTTGATTAATTCTTACTTTAACTACGTGGATATCATTCAAGGTAAAAGAATATTTTGAGTTTGATAATTTAATAGGCACTGGACACGCTTCCTTGGAAGGTCAACTCTATTCGGTTGAATTTTTGATATCTCCTGAATAGAGTTTTTTAATCACTTAACCCAAAATTTCTAATCATTAACGGTCATATTTAAGTGACATGATATTTGAGAGAGGTTGAAGAATATTAAAAATTGTGCTAAACCGCACTAGCCGTCCGTATGGTATTCTTTAACATTGTGAAGTAGGTATGCATATTTCGATTTACTCTAGAACGCTATATGCTGCCGAATATTTCAACGGTGGACAGAAAAACGGACATTTTGATCCAACTGATTTCATTGGCGTGTCTCATGCAACCGTTTAGCCTCCAATCATATTTCATGTACCAACCTCGGGGTTCCTATTTGGTACGCTCGTTAATTCCACTGGACTATGAACATGGCGCCATCTCCTCCATTTTCATCGCAACTACAACCTGGGCCTTTACACTATGGATGAGTATCATTGTTCATACCTTTATAGCTCTACTGACCTTAGTGCTTAGCCTTGTGTCAACCATCATTTTCTTAACTAATGAGACCAGGTAATATGTAATACTATCCTATACTTACCATTTTGCTGTCAAGGTTCCGATTTCCCTAGACATACCTTTTCGATGGTTGGCTTTAAGCGTTAACCGATAGCAGGTACCCTATTAATAAGGGTACCTTCTTATTATATAGTCAATTTCTTTGAAACAAGCTACGCGAAATATTCAGTCTAATTGAATCGAATCCTCCACAAAGCGAAAAGATAACATTTCTGAAGCTTAATGAATACGAATAGCAAATTGTCGAAAAAAAAATAAAACTCGGTCGGGACTCGAACCCGCCTTTATTCCTATCCGGGGAGCTGCAATCACCACCTCCCTACTAGATCCCAACCTCCTTACTGAATACTATTTTGCCTGAAGTGAAGTAAACACTAACACCTTAAGCTATAATGGACTGACAGCATTTATGTTTGCAGGCCGAATCACATCACCAAATTCACACGCGACACCATTCGTAAACCTTCAACTTCAATACACGTATACAGAACGCTTCAACTTCTTGTGGGATTGACAAATCAGATATTGAGAGATCAGATGTTGTACATCATCAACCTACTGATGGCGGTCGGAGTACTCTGCATTTGCGCCTTTATCCGGTTCCACCATATTTTACCGTTACCGGGATTCCTTATTACGATGACAGGTGCAGTAATCTGCCTTTGTTCACTGTACGTACTCTATGTCAAACTTGGGGAAGTCTTTGGCGCATCCAAGAAATTTATCCATTCTTGGAGTCGTAATACCATGAGGCTGTCAAGTAATGACCGGAAGTTGATGAATCGATACATTCGCTCATGTCGACTTAACAAATTCCAAATTGGCTCCACGGGATTCTTTCAAAAGCAAGCCACTCCACGCATGCTCGGAAAACTTTCTTACTACATAAATAAAACCTTGCTGATTTTAAAGTAAACACATATATAGATAGATAGTACACGTTAAGATGTCATTGTAAATTAATGTGAATGACCAATGTGACTAATATTTTCAATCGGTAGTATGAATATGAAAATATGCAAACTCACAGAATTGGCCAGAAAATGTATGGTCTATTGGCTGGCTGCCAAAGCTGATGCAGCCGAAGTATTTTCGTTCACTGGCGGCTACAAAAAATAAATAATTTTTTTGAAAAAAATTCAGTAGTCTTGAAATGTCAGCATGGGAAATCCCATACCTATTTCCCTTAAATCTGGTGTCTGGACCCTATATTTCCGATTGATTAATTTTTGTTAACAAAAAAAAGTTCAAAAAACATTTTTGTGCACGAGAAAGTTGCAAGTCAGCAACAATATTTGAAGTCAGGCATAAATTTCTTAGCGAATTCGTGAGTTGGACCTGAGAAGATGTTCCATCGGAAGCGTAAAGCCAGCCAGTTCGTTTTCCAAAACAGTGTTGGAATTTAATTTGACAATATTGTTTTTGTTGATTTATACCTCACGATATCGGTACTGTGAGTGCGTAGATCTTCAGAGCCAATACAAACGTTAATTATGTATGTGAGTCTTATTGCAAGTTGTCCAAAGAACTAAAGTCTACCGACCTTGTCGAAGGTATGCAGATAGAAGTAGATATTCTATAATTTTAATTAAAACATGGGTTATCAGAAATAGCTGCCGCTCATAGCAGAACCTAAAAATTACTTAGGGACCGCCATGAGCTCAATGTTAATTTTCGTTCGGCCTCAGACTATCATACAGGGTGACTAACATGTATTGTCGTCATTGTATTTTAGAATCTACAATAATAGCTACAACTACAATGAAGTGGGGTAGGTCGTAGGAAAGACCAGCTCAAATGGGATCTCAGACACCAAATTGCAGCTCGGTCTGTAAGCGCGTTCGCACACAGCACGCTAGCAAAAATAAAAATAATGTTATTGACGGCTCTTCATTTCATGCTTGTGACTGTCGATCACGCCTTCGATAACTAGGTCAAATTCTAGGTCAAAGTTTAATCAAAGTCAATGTCTAAAAATTCGAAGGACCACCGCTAGACTGAAGCGGAATAAGTGAAAAAGTAAAATGAGTTGAAAATGACGTGGTCTAGTCCAACCTGGTTCAACAAAGAAAGAAAATCAACTTTTTTAATAAATCAAATCAAATCAAATCAAACTCAACAATCAAACGATTGTACAAAATCTGTCCTGTCAGGACTGAAGTCGGACGAGTGAATCTGGAATCTGGACTGCTGCTTTGTCGATCGCAGACCCAAGACTGACTGACTTTCTGGTCCAGTCCAGCCAAGACACAACAAACAAACTAGCCAGAGTCAAACGTATTTAACAACGCAAAAGTAATACAAGGCAAAAACCGGCGGCAGGACAAAAGAAAAATACGAGTAAAAATAAACTGTTTTCCCGTCCGCTCGGCGTCACAAACAACAAAAATGCAAATTAGTTATTTTTGTACATTTTATCAAAGTCAAATTTGTATGTCGCCGACAATGCTCTTCGACCTGAAAAGCTTCAAAAACTCGGAAAACCAACTTCACCACCACATTTCCATGTCTTCTATTAAAATTTTAAGCCATGGGTTGTCAATTTCGGAGCATGTTGGTTTTACCACAAAATCTGATTTTCCTTGAAAATCCACGAATTCCGTTGGGAAATAAAATTTTGAGGAAAATTCAACTTGCTCAGAAATTGTCGACCCATGGCTTGAAATTTTCATAAAAGATGTGGGAATGTGGTGGGGAAGTTCAATTGTAAAGGTTTTGAAGTCTTCACGGTTTTTCAGGCCGAAAAGCATGGAGAAACGAGTGGCAAAATTCAAAAACGTGATTTATTTGTTTAAGCTTGCGAGTTGCACGAGAACGTGGGTTCGTACTGAGCTGAAACATGCTGTCTGAGATCCTATTTGAGCCGATCTTTCCAACGAGATATACCACTTGGTTTGGTTGTAGCTATTGTAGATCCTCAGATACAATGACGACAATGCATATTAGTCACCCTGTACATTGTTTCATTCAGAATTAGAATTCCATCGCAAAAGTTTCATCCAGCATATTTGCTCGGACGTCAGCTAGCTGTGAACGTCAACACATTTAGAATTTATAAAAGCTTGACTTGTGCATGACTTATGCATGACTTATGCTTGAGTTATGCATGACTTATGGAGTAAGTAAAATAATTTAAGGTCAGCCTCTGCACATCCATTGTCCACCCAGATGACGATTCATGGGTTCTCCATTAGCACGAGGCAGCTATTAATGGCTTCTACACTAACACGAGGCAGCCGACTTTTCCATTAGAACGAGGGGGGTATTAATATTCTACAGTTACAAATAAATTATTTGCGTACACCATTAAACTAACATCATTTTCAATAGAAATGTCAATAAATAAATTCTACATCGAACAACCGGAGGGAGAAGAAAACATCATCTATTATTTAACCATAATAATTGCATGGCATATGCCATCTGAATAATGGTAGCCCCAAGACTCAGTATTTTTAATACGTAATGTATTTAAAATATGTTTAAAAGAAAAATGAATAGTTTCAGTTAACTGTATAACATTTTTAAGGTTACGAATTATATAGGTGGTCATTTAGGATTTGTGATGATTCCATCAGAGCTGTCAAAGCGACATCATCAGCATTTTGATTTTCACGGGGGTCAGATATTATTTAAAGTGAATCTTTCGCAATTTTAAAAAAAACATAACTGAACATGAAATTTCCTGCAAATTTAAAGTGCATTCAGGATTTCAAATGTACTGGCCATGCCGCACTGCCATCTCCGGGATATTGCTTCAACTACATATAACTCTCCCATAAGAGACTCTTGTTTGCCCTGTTGCGGCAGACCGTGTCAACTCATTTGTTTGAAATGTTCTAAAAAATATGCAAAGGGGTGAAGATTTTCGGGCTACCGTCATAGGATTTAATGGCTAGTTCAATTACGTCAATCCAAACGAAACATAGTTTCTCTTAGGAATTATTTAACAATACATTAAATATCCATTCTATAAAATTGTTTACACTGAGCAAAGTTTTGGTTTCAGAAATATACCGCCATGTAACCTTTACTGAAGCGTATTTGGCTAGCTAGCCGTCCCTACCAGCGTCAACTAATTGAATAATAAAATTAAGGATTGTATGAAGTTTGACGCTTTTGAATTATAAATGAATATCTTGCTTACGAAACAAATAAAGGTCCTGGTAGCTTTAGCCTTAATGTATATAATAAGACAAAATATTTTTACGTGTGTATAATCACGAGCGTTGGCTGCTGTATAAATAATTTAAGCTTACTTCCTTGAAGAACGCTTAGCTAGCCCATGATCCAGGTTTAGGACTGCATGTTCTACGCATTTATATTTTTTAATAATCAAAGTTTTGATTCAGAAATATACCATAATGGGGTTTAGTGAAGCGTGTCTGGCTAACCGTCTTTACCAGCGTCTATCATTGAATAATAAAATTAAGGATTGGGTGAAGTTTGATGCTTTTAAATTATGAATATATCCTGTTTACAAAAACAAATAAAGGTCCTGGCAGCTTTAGCCTTAATGTATAATAAGACTAAATATTTTTAATTGTATACAATCACGAGCACTGGCTGCTGTATAAATAATTTAAGCTTGCTTTCTAAAAGAAAGCCAGACTTAACATTGCATGTTCTAAGCAATCATATTTTCAATTAAAAATTTAACAAAACACCAGCAAAAATGTATTTATACAATAACAAAGCATGATATGGCGGAACGTGTCTGCCCTTGAAAATACTTCTATCCAGAATACTTTCGTCCATTTAAGGTTAAACATATTGTCCGTCCTTCACCAAATAATACCAAAAAGTTGCCTAAATTTTTGTGAACATGCCGTAGACCAGGATTCCGATTTTTCGTTTGGCAATTCATGTCGAATTAATATCGAAATGATTAATTCTAAAACGTATAAAATACTCAATCGGACACTGAGGTGTTTGTGTTTCGTTCAAATTATCCCTCTCACTTGGGACAGAAAATCTCAGCGGTATCGAAATTCAAAGCCACCATGGATCTACATTTGGTATTTTGTCGTCGCTTCTGTGATTGCACATATAATTTTTCTCGTCTACTCTCTAGCAGTCATGGATTACAAAGCAACGCCTGTTTGGAAAATTTTCCTTCATTGTATATTTCTAAGTTGGCATATTTTGTCGCTTCTAACTGAATCATTGATTGGCTTCAGTCGCAACGAAATGCCCAACCTCCTGAACCAGTACTTCATGTATGCAGACATGATTCAAGGTAATGTTATTTTTCATTAAATGGGAAGAGTTTTTGAACCTTGAACCGTTTTATTGCAGAACGGTATATGTTACCAAACATTTCGACCGTGGATAAAATGACGGACACTATGATCAAAATCATATCACTAGGATGTCTTGCTCAGGCATTCAACCTTCAAGGTTTCTACATGTTGAACCCACATGCTTCTTTCTTCGAAAGTTCACTTTTATCACCGGATGATGACCAAGTGATTTTATCAATGCTTGCGTGGGTGTTTAACTATTGGGTGAATGCCATTCTTCTTGGAATGATCTCATTCCTGAATTTAGTCCTTAGTTTTGTATCTACAGTCCTGTTTTTAACACATGAAGCCAGGTAATTATTCTGAAAATATGGTCAATACATTTTTAATAACGGAGATTTAATTGGTATCGAATTTTTTTCACTATAAGGCCAAACCATGCCAGCAAATTCACACTTGACAGAGTTCGGGAACCGTCAACTGCACTCCACATCTACAAATCGCTCCTTCTCCTTTCAAAATTATTGAATGATTTTATGAAAGATCATCTACTGATTATCCTCAACATGGCCATGGCGGCTGCAGTTTTGTGCAGTTCGTCTTTAATCCGACTGCGACATCATTTACCTCTTCCAGGGTTAATCATGATGTCAACTGCTGGAGTTCTTACCACGTGTTTTCTGTTCGTCATGTATTTCAAGTTTGGTGAATTGTTCAGCTCATCCAAGAAATTTATCAACGCTTGGAAACACAGTACACGAAGCATGTCCAAAAATGATCGCCGGTTAATGCTGAAGTATATCCGGTCTCTTAGGATCAACAAATTCGATATTGCTTCTACTGGATTTTTTCAGAAACCCGGAGCTCTTCGTATGCTCGCGAAGCTGTGCTATTATACGAATAAGGCTTTGCTGACTATAAAATAAATGCATGGCTACATAAGCTAACGCGCTCGCTAAAAATAATGTTGCTCTCCCTTAAACGGTTCCATTTTCTGATAAAAACCATAAAGTACTTTCATCTTCCCTTCTGTTCACGTGTTATGTTGACGTGGGAACAGGCTTGCTATGCGCATCGATCCGAATCCGTGCTGGATACCCAAAATTTTAATATAAACTTTCTCTTCCTCAATAAATGTCAAAAATTATGATATTCTATTTGTATGGTTGATTGGAAAGTATTACTTAGGTGAAAGTCGAGTTCAAATGCTTGCGTGCAGCTTAACCGTATACCAAGTGAGAGCTAAATTATTCAACCCTACTACCTTAAACACAAGTTCGAGGTTGGCTATAAAACACATATTCATATTTTAAAGAAAAATGAGGAGTGGATAGACCTTGAAAATCGGGCGCGCGTGGCGTACTTAAAACTTATTGTAAAATGCATCCAGGAAAGACCTGTAAAATTTTCTAATTTATTGATCACGGTACTAAGGTTCTATGTACGATATATTTACCACCTCAATATTGTTACTCACCGTTCTCTGGAATAATATTAGACCCCTATTTAATTTATTATTAAATACATATCTCACTTTCAGAATACCATTCCATTCGGCAACTAGAAGTAATATGGATGTGTACTAAGGTTCCTGAATTCTGAAAAATAATAAATTATTGCCATGATATTTCTGATGTAATTCAAATTGATGACGGAATTCCACTGGGTTCGCCAGCCTTTAATTTTACCCTTAACATGGAATTGGAATATTGGTGAATTTGTACAGGGTGTTCACGAAAAGGACTTCAATTCTTAATTCTTTGTTCATATTATTCAGTAGTGTTAAATTAGTTCTTAGTTGTAACTAAGTTCTTAACTTAGTTCTAGTTCTAAAATATAGAATCAGATCAGAACCAGAACTAAAATATATGCACGCTCGGAACTAGAACTAGAACTGGAACTAAATTATCACGCGGAGCTGTACTGGAATTGAGTTCTAATTGCCTGCAAGTTCTAATTGAGTTCTTTGGTTGTAGTTCTCACGCTTCCGTGTGGAACTAAATTGGAACTAGAACGCAAATAAAATTTGAGTGTAAACTAAAACTAAGAACTGAAACTGAATCGAAAATACTTCGGAACTAATTAGAACTAGAACCTCGAGTTGCGAGTGGAACTAGAACTAACTAGAACTAAACAGAACTAATATAACACTATTATTATGCATGGATACACGAATTTATGCTACATTCAGTCGCATCATAGCCATTGATGAAATGGGAGCCGTTAGAACGTAAACAAAGTCGAACGCGGATAACAACGAAAATTGAAAATCGAAGATTCCGTATATTTGTCTTTGCTTCGGCAAAATTTTTCTGTTACTTTTTTTGTATTTGCGAAAGCGTAAATGACGAAAACATAAATTCTATCGACACTGTGCAATGCAACACAAATTCTTAATTCCAAGCCAAAAGACAATCTAACAATTCAATTATGACCCTGTGCATTCAATCCATTTGTGGGTGTAAATAGTGTTATGAATAAAATGTCGTGTTACTGACCAGGGTCCCTTTAGCAAATTTTACCATCTGGAGAAATGGAATCTCCGACACCAAAAATCCAATCAGGTCTCGAAATAACCGCTACTCTACACATGTCCATATCATTCGAAAGGGGACTGCATGTTAATCCATATGATTTGTTTCATTCAATTTCTGCGCTTGAAAAAATTCCCTCGTCAGCAAATGAAGTAATGCAGTGTTAACCGAAACTTGGAGGCGTGTCCTACCCGCCGTCAATAATTGATGGGATTAAAGTTGTCCATCATGGAATTCACGATTATGACAAATTCTGAAACTTAAATTATTAATATGTTGTTCGTAGAATTCAAGGTTCTTGTATAACGTCAGGTTTATATTATTATAATGTGTCTTGCGATTCTAATGTAAGAAGATTATTTATTTGTCACGATTCTTGTTATCAAACACGGTCCTCCTGCTGGCCACATGAAAGCGACCTTTATCAGTCTATCCATCTATAGGTTCCTGTATAATAGAAGCTGGTCATACTCCAAGTCTAAGGCTGGATTGCATTCCTAAAAAGTTACCAGACGAATAACAAATGCAAGAATATAAATTAATTGTTTTAACTACTATGACCCCGAGACATATACTGGTCTTCAAGAATGCAATTGCTTTCAGAGAACGTCCGTCCAGGCGAGTTAAAAGATATACACTAAATAATACCAAAAAAAGTATAAGCCGCCAGTTGTGTCACTTTTGTCAGATTTTCCCTGGCACTGGGATTCGGAATAGGAACTTACTTATCATTTGTTCATAGACACCAACATGATTAATTCGACAACGTACAAATTAATCAATGCGTCACTGAAGTGCTTGTGTTTCTTTCAAATTATCCCTGTTGTTTGGGACAGCACCTCTCAACAATACCGAAAGTCAAAAGCACCAAGGATCTACATTTGGTATTTTGTTATCGCTTCCGTAATTGCTCATCTGATTTTTCTCGCATTTTCCCTAAGAGTCATGGATTTCAAGGCTACACCTATTTGGAGTATTTTGATTCATGTCATGTTTCTTAGTTGGCATATCCTGTCGTTACTGGGTGAATCGGCGATTGGTTACGGTCGCATAGATTTGCCCAACATGTTCAACCAGTATTTCATGTACGCAGACATCGTTCAAGGTAAGCCATTTTTTCATTAATCAAGAGTGGTCTTTAAATCTTCAATCGTTTTATTCCAGAACGGTATATGTTACCAAACATTTCCACTGTGGATAAAATGACGGATATTATGATCAAACTCATCTCACTCACATCTCTTGTTCAACCGATCAATCTTCAAGCTTTCTACATGTACAATCCATACGCTTCTTACTTCGAAAGTTCGTTGTTGCCCCCGGATGATGACCATGTCATATTATCAATTACTGCGTGGCTGTTTAACTTCTGGATTAATGTCATTATTCTTGGCATGACATCGTTTTTGAGTTTTGTCCTTAGTTTTGTATCCACTATCATGTTTTTAACTCGTGAAGCCAGGTAATGGCTTTATACGTAGCAGTCGCAAATTCGGTAACAACTTTTTGGGAAAATATGCGCGACGGATGATTAATTCCTTTATATTTCGTTTTATATTTTCAGACCAAACCAACCAAGCAACTTCACACTTGACAGAGTTCGGGAACCGTCCACCGCTATCCACGTCTACAAATCACTTATGCTCCTCACAAAATTATTGAATGATTTTATGAAAGATCATCTTCTGCTCATCCTCAACATATCAATGGCAGCTGCCGTTTTGTGTAGTTCATCTTTAATCCGGCTCAAGAATCATTTGCCACTTCCTGGTTTGATTGTGATGATAACTGCTGCAGTTATTATGATATGTTTTCTGTTCATCATGTATTTCAAACTTGGGGAATTGTTCAGCTCATCCAAGAAATTTATCAATGCTTGGAAATATAGTACACGAGCCATGTCCAAAAATGACCGACGGTTAATGCTGAAGTATGTCCGATCCCTTAGGATAACCAAATTCGATATTTCCTCTACCGGCTTTTTTCAGAAACCCGGGGCCCTTCGTATGCTCGCGAAGTTGTGCTACTACATAAATAAGGCCTTGATAACTCTAAAATAAATTCATGGCTATTGCACCAATCGTCTTCCTAATTAGTTAAAATAATTAAATACAAGTTTCGTTGAATGGTTCGATCGCAACATTTGAAATACTAAATATTTACAAACTATTGCTGAACGTATCCAGTACGACAGAAACACAATACCAGAGATGTCATGCTTTAGTCCATATGCCCCACTTTAAATTTTAATATTTTTCATTCATTTCATTCACAACTCACTGAAAGATTTTGTGTTTGTTATTAAAGAATTGAATCATCCCATGAATGATGTCTGAATCCGTACAGGAAAACCAAAATTTGTATAAATTTTTCGGAGCTCAATAAATTTGGAATATTATATTTTATGTCCACAAAGCATTACTTTCGTGAAAGTCAAGTTCAAAGGCTTGCGTGCAGCTTGACTCTACCAAATGGAAACTCAATTATTGACCCTATTGCCTTAAACCCCTGAATGTCGGCAATAAAACTCTATTCATATTTTAAGGAGAAATGAGGAATCGATAGACCTTGAAAATCAGTCGCGCGTGTCGTACTTTAAACTTGTTGTAAAATGTATCCAGGAGAGACCTTTTCTAATTTATTTATCACGCATGGAAGTTTTCCGATTTAATATTTCTAGCTAACATCATTGCTCACCCTGCTCTGAAATAATTTTACGTGCATATTGGTTTTATTATAAAATGTATATCTCACTTCCCTAACACCACGCCATTAGGCCATGGATTGGAGGACTGAGTTAACTGGAATTAATATGGATGTGTGGTTAGGCTCCTGAATCCTGAAAAGTAGTAAATTATCGTGTTAATAATTTCTGATGGAATTCATGACTGAATTGCAGTACGTTTGCCAGCCTTTGCTCGCTAACCAAACAAATACATGATGGGTGAAATCGATTTCCACAATCCCAATTTTTAAGTAAATAACTGCAAATCCAAAATCATTTACACTGACGAGGAAACTATGTTAGCAGCAACTTACCAATTACTTGATCGATTGATTGATTGGACACAAAATCTGACGTAGCGAAAATGAATTTTTACGCTGGCCGCAAAATGACATACAAGTGTTTATAAAAACATCAAGGACCAAAACTTCTTGGATGTGAAATGCCATGTACGCTGACCCAAAATCCAGTCTTAAGACATGAAACCAAATCATTTTCTTTTTCTAATAGCTGATGAAATGTGTAAAATAATTTATTAAAAGATCAAAAAGCTCATATGCTCGCACATTTGATTATATTTTCGTAAACAAATTATTTTTTACAAAATATTTATTTATTGCCAGTAGGTTATGCATATATGCAAGTAAGGTTTTTTTTAGCTTCTAATAATAATTTAATCGATTTTTGGAAAAAATAATTATTTTATGTTTTTGTATAAATATTGGATTCGGACTTTCTTAGTTTAGAATTTACTGTAAGAGCTAAAATTCCCAAGCAAAAATTTTGCGGTCAAAGAGCCTTCCTACTTTTTAGAAAAACTTGTTTATTTTTCTGTGGCCGTTGAACTCTCAACGACACCAGATTCGGCACAAAACCAATGGATAAAAATATGTGTATGCAATTCGGTGAGTTATACCTGAAGTAAGTTCCTCGTGAACTTACGTGCAGTGCGTGTTAGATGAAACTTGGAGGCTTGGCCTAGCCTGCAAGTAAAGTGGTTCATCAGAAAATCCACGAACGACGTGTCAAATTCCGCAACTTAAATTACTAATTATGTTGTTCCCAAAACTCAAGGTTCTGGTAACGTCAGATTTACAAGTACTTGTATAGTGGAGCTTATAACTTCTCTAATAAAATCGACCATCCTCAAAATCTAAAGTTGAATTCCACGCCTTTAAATAAAAAGTTATCACAAAAATCACGTTAAAATTAAAATAGTGTAAATTTATTGTTTAAATCATTATGACTCCGAGACACGCGACAAAATCATTTTGTATTGGAACACGTCCTTCCTCGTAATTCAAAACATACGCGCTAAATAATACCAAATTCCAGTTGTAATATAACTTTGGTCAGGATGTCTCGTGGCTCTGAGATTCGGAATTTTCATCTAAGAACTTCTTTGTCATCGATTTGTCATCAAAGACATCAAAATGATTAATTCTGAAACCTATAAATTAATCAATCGCTCGTTGAGGTGTTTGTGTTTCTTTCAAATTATCCCTGTCGTCTGGGACAGTAAGTCTCAACGGTACCAAAATTCAAAAGTACCATGGATCTATATTTGGTATTTTGTCATCGCGTCCGTAATTGCTCACCTCATTTTTCTCATCTACTCCCTAAAAGTCATGGATTTCAAGGTTACACCTATTTGGAGTATTCTAATTCACGCCATGTTCCTTAGTTGGCATATCCTATCGTTACTGGCTCAGTCAACGATTGCCTTCAGTCGCAAAGAATTGCCCAATATGTTCAACCAGTACTTTATGTACGCAGACATCGTTCGAGGTAATGTATATTTATTTTTGATTAATCAGTTTTTAAATCTTTAACTGCTTTTATTGCAGACCGGTATATGTTACCAAACATATCGACCGTTGATAAAATGACGGATATTATGATCAAACTAATCTCAATGGGATCTCTTGTTCAGCCAATCAATCTTCAGGCCTTCTACATGTACAATCCATACGCATCTTGTTTTGAGAGTTCGTTGTTGTCATCGGATGATGACCACGTCATTTTATCAATTATTGCTTGGGTGTTTAACCTCTGGATTAACACCATTCTTCTTGGGTTGCTTGCGCTCCTCAGTTTCATCCTCAGTTTTGTATCTACCATCATGTTCCTAACATATGAGGCCAGGTAATTATTCTAAATACAGGTTAATTTGGATCAATAAATTTTGTATAATTGTCATTCATTTTTTTTTACTCACAGACCAAACAAACCGAGCAAATTCACAATTGATAAAGTCCGAAAACCTTCCACCGCCATCCACATCTACAAATCGCTTCTGCTCCTCACAAAATTATTGAATGATTTTATGAAAGATCACCTTCTGCTCATCCTCAACATATCCATGGCAGCTGCAGTTTTGTGTAGTACTTCTTTAATCCGACTCAGGCATAGTTTACCTCTTCCTGGTTTAATAGTGATGATAACTGCCGCAGTTATTATGATATGTTTTCTATTCATCATGTATTTCAAACTTGGGGAATTGTTCAGTTCATCTAAGAAATTTGTCAACGCATGGAAATACAGCACACGAACCATGTCGAAAAAGGACCGACGGTTAATGCTGAAGTATGTACGATCTCTTAGAATCAACAAATTCGATATTGCCTCTACCGGATTTTTCCAGAAACCAGGGGCTCTTCGAATGCTCGCGAAGCTGTGCTATTACATAAATAAGGCATTGTTGGCTCTAAAATGAATTCGTGGCTAGTGCGCCAATCCTCTTCCTAGAACGAAATAAGTGCTTCGTTATTTCGCATCTTTGAAATCCCGTTGAAATGCAACGTCTGAGATATTCCGTAAGGTTGGCAAACATTTCCTGCTAGCTCAATAAATGTGAAATATTATATTTCATGCCTGGAAAGCATTACTTCACTATGTGAAAGTCAAGTTCAAGTGCTACGAAGTGAGAATTAAATTATTGACCCTACCCCTTTTGGACTAGTTCAAAGTTGGCTATTAAACACATGCACACTTTAAAGAAATATGAGGAATTGATAAACATTGAATATCGGCCGCGCGTGGCGTACATAATACCTATTTTAAAATTAACGAAGCAGAGACCTTGAATTATTAATCACACATCAAAAGTTCTCCAATAGAATATTATAAAGGCTGTTTTATTTTTTGATGGGGTTTTTTTTTACGAAAGCAATAGATAAAAAATGTGTAGGGCATTCGATGAGTTGCACCTAACGTAGTTCCCTCATGAGCAAAATGAAGTGTTAACTGAAACTTGGAGTCTAGTGAATTAATAAACGGGTCTAAAGTGGTTCATCATAAAATTCACGATCGTGACAAGTTCTGCAGCTACTAAAATCCAAATTATTAATAAGTTCTTCATAGAACTCGAGGTTCTGGTAACGTTAGGTTTGCATGTATTTGTATAACGGAGCTTAATAGCTTCTTTAATCGAACCGGCCACGCTCCAACTCCAAGTGTCCAAGTCTACGTGTGGATTCTATTTTTGTACTGAAAAGTTAAACAAAGAATAATTAATCAAACAATATAAATTAATTGTTTAAAGTATTATGACTCCAAAACACGTACTGATCATGACGAATTCATTTTAATTTGGAATACGTCCTTCCTTGCGAGTTAAATAACATCTACACTAAATAATACGACAAAATATAACTCATTCGTATAACTTTATTCAAGATGTCCCGTGGCTCTGGGATTCACAATTTTTATTTAAGAACTTATTTGTCATTTTTCCAAAGACATCGAAATGATTAATTCTACAACCTACAAATTAATCAATCGCTCGCTCAGGTATTTGTGTTACTTTCAAATTATCCCTGTCGTTTGGGACAGTAATTCTCAGCAATATCGAAATTCAAAAGAACCATGGATATACATTTGGTATTTTGTCATCGCGTCCGTAATTGGTCATCTCATTTTTCTCACCTATTCCCTAAGTGTCATGGATTTCAAGGCTACACCTATTTGGAGTATTCTAATTCACGTCATGTTTCTCAGTTGGCATTTCATGTCATTATTGGCTCAATCAACGATTGGTTTCAGTCGAAAACAATTGCCCAATATGTTCAATCAGTACTTTTTGTACGCACGGATCATTCAAGGTAATGCTTAATATTCACTTTCATCATTTAACAGCACAGATTTTATATCTTTAACCGTTTCTATTGCAGAACGGTATATGTTACCAAACATATCCACCGTAGATAGAATGACAGATATTATGATCAAACTCATCTCAATGGGATCTCTTGTTCAGCCAATCAATCTTCAGGCTTTCTACATGTACAATCCATACGCGTCTTGTTTTGAGAGTTCGCTGTTGTCACCGGACGATGACCAACTGATTTTATCAATTATTGCCTGGCTGTTTAACCTTTGGATTAACACCATTCTTCTTGGGTTGCTCGGGCTTCTGAGTTTTATCCTCAGTTTTGTATCTACACTCATGTTTCTAACATTTGAGGCCAGGTAATTACTTTAAAAAAATTGCAAAGTGGGTCAAAACTTTTGCGACCCAAGGTTCCACTGGCTTTAAAAAGTAAGGCAATATATCAGACTAAATTTCGTGCATTCTTTGAGTTTTGAGTACATGGTGTATTATGTATATGTTAGGCTCAAACCCCGAAAACGGCCATTGGCCGTTTTAAACGGCCAATGGGCGAATTGTTGGTACCGACCAAACCCCGATCAGGTTTCCCCAGATGGGGGGAAAGTCATGTCATTGAGTGTATTTACTCTATG
>JAQFYE010002057.1:0-19559 GCA_034694305.1 Protaphorura glebata | reverse complement strand
TTGCCTTGCCAAAGGGAATTGTGAGTTTAGGTACAAAGTTTTAATTCTATTTCCAGTCTAGGGCGTGTCATCAATTTTGAAGACGTCTATTCCGAGTACGTAATAATTCCAAACCTCAAAATGAAAACCAACATTGTACTTGGAACAACCATCCCGATAACAATAGAAGAAATCGGGCTGCTTTCAACTTGTCGCGCTACTGTTAGTTTAAATGATGATCCCAAATTTCTCGAAAGAATCTCAGAGGGTCCGAAATTAGTGAAACAATTGACTAAGGATGGTCGAGTGGTTTACGGGGTCAACACTGGATACGGGGCAAACTGCACTACGTTCATTACAGAAGAAGAAATGTCGGATATGTCTACCTACGCTCTCATCAGTCACGGATGTGGTCTCGGCAAACATTTTGATCTAGACCAAACGAGGGCAATCGTAGCTGCCAGGATCTTATCTTTAGCACGAGGACATTCCGGGGTTCGAATTGACGTGTTGGACCAGTTGACGAAATTACTTCAGTTTGATGTTCTGCCAAGAATTCCACAGGAGGGTTCCGTCGGTGCTAGTGGTGATCTTACACCGTTGTCATACGCAGCAGCCGTTCTTATCGGTAAGCGGGATGTGTGGTTCAATGGACAGCTCCTACCAACACAACTGGCATTCGACAAGGTAAACCGTCTCCCTTTATTCAGGAATAATGAGTTCGTTAAGGTACCGAAAAGATGCCGTAATTTTGAGTTGACTACTTAAACATGTACCTTATACTTAAACACGCCTTAATTTTGTGTTCGATTTCTGCAATCCCGATAATAAGTACACCCACTTTTTCTTATGCTGAAAGGTCGGAATGGTGCCACTGAAACTTGGGCTGAAGGAAGGGCTCGCTATGTTGAATGGGACTTCGGCGATGACAGGTGTCGCTTGCTTGGCCTGGTTGCGGGCACAGTACGTCTCCAAATTAGCAACAAGGATATCCTCGTTGGCGGTACTGGTTCTGAATGGAAATCTTTACCACTTTGACCAGAAACTATTTGAGATGAAACCCCACCCCGGACAACAACTGGTGGCCAGTAGAATTCGAAACGATTTAGTCTCAGACATCGTAGCAGGGGAGAAGCTTGACAAACAGACCCCAATTCAGGATAAATATTCCATACGTTGTGCTCCACATGTGATTGGAGTTTTGGAAGATGCCCTCCCATTTTTCAAGACAATTATTGAAACAGAGCTAAACAGTGCCAACGATAATCCACTCTTCGACGTTGAGACGGGACGTGTTTTCCACGGCGGAATGTTTTACGGAGGTCATATTGCTTTTGCAATGGACACTCTAAAGTGTCAAGTGGCAAATTTGGCGGATTTGATGGATCGACAGATGGCATTTCTGACCAATCCATTATACAATAGGGGTTTACCCTCCATGCTCTCGGGAGCTACAGGTCCGAGGGCTTGTATTAATCATGGGTTGAAGGCCTTAGAAATTTGTACTTCTGGATGGACCGCTGAAGCTTTGAAAAACACAATGCCGGCTTCAGTGTTTTCTAGATCCACGGAGAACCATAACCAAGACAAAGTAAGTATGGGGACGATTGCGGCCAGGGATTGTGTCAGAGTTTTGGAACTCACTGAGCAGGTGGCTGCAGCCTTGTTGGTCGCAGTTCGACAGGGATTGGCTCTACGAGAGAGAGAATCTGGGATTCCGATGTCCTCCAGGCTCTCCGTTGAAGCAAATGCGTTCTTAGCGGACTTGAAGGAGAACATCGAATTCATAAACGAGGATGTAGAGCTGGAGAGCACTTTGCGGAAATTGACCTCAAAAATTCTGGATCGTTCTTGGAGTCTGTATGAGGAAACCTGCATTCAAAATGGTTCATAATATCATTCACTGGGCTGTTGAGAAAGTATTATTATCAAAATTGTAATCGATTATGATAAAAGTCTATTCATTGTTATCTGAGTCTTAGATATAATTTGTTCTCAATATTTCAGCGTAGAAAATTCTATATTGTTTAGGACTATAAGTATGGTCTGAAAAAAAACTATTTCGATCAAAAAATTAAAATATGTAAAATATGTTACCGTGAGATGAATGAACAGATTTATTCGAGGTTTTTCTCGCATCTAGGCAGAAAAATAAATTTTACTAAGAAAATCAACGCACATTTCATTGTCGGACCAAAATGTTTAAGAGTTAAGCTTCATCAGACTTCCGAATTCACGACATCAAAATTAATGAAATTTGTTCACAAATATTATGCACGGTAAAGGAAAAAGGGAGATGACCGAAATGAACTTTCACGCTTAACACTCATTCACAGAATTCATAGTCATATTTTATTTTTGCTTAATTCAACCTGTGCAAATCAGGGCTAAAGTGATTCAAAAATTCTCTAACAAAATACACATTTTAACTTTATTATCTCTTCGGACAATTAAACGATTCATCATTGTCCCTTATCGCAATATTTTATACAAATACATTTTCATTCTATCAAAGAGGTAAAGTCACCGCGCCGCGCTGCGTTGGGTGGGAGTAATCATATAATTCCCAATTCTATTCTATGAATTTATACATTTGCTGTATATACATTCTGAGAATTATTTTACGTAAGCACTTTCACGATCACACAAATTAGTTTTGGACTGACTTAAATTTTTCGAATCATCACAATTGAATCATGGACTTCTTTCGACAATAAATTGACAATTGACACTCATACACGCAACACAATACAAATACAGTAATTAATTTAAGATATCATCTGTTGAGCATTATGATTACAAAAGACGCTGTTTGCTAACCACTGTATTTACCGAAATTCTCATACAGTCTTTTAGTAGAATAAATTGTTAAGACAGTCAATCTCTAGATAATTTACCAAAGCAAGTGCTTGATATTACAAATCATGAGCTAAAATATATACTACCACACCTTATAAGTAATGGATAGTAGCGCTTCTTCGAAGTAGCGTAGGAATTAAAATTACTGGGTCGTCACATTTACTTGCAAAATAATCGTTACTGGATCACGTAAATATTAAGGCATTACTAGTTTAGTTTTCACGTTCAAACTTTCTTTGAGAGGAACGTAATTGGCTTATTTGTGTAAAAACAGAAATCTCGCAACATTTGCACTTGTGACGATTTACTAGGCAAATTGTGGAGGAAGTAACGCAGCGATTAGAATCTGTTGTGGTTTAATTTCATTCTTCAATCTTCAACTACAGTCTCATTTGACCCGACATCAATTTGGTATAAACTTCATTGTCAATCAGAATATACTTCCCGCTCACAAATAAGTAAATTTTATCTGCGATGCGTGCCACGTCAAAACCTTCCTTTTGCAAGTCCAGTTTCTTCATTTTGTACGTGCCTGAGTAAAAATACATTGAATTTAAGTCAACACAAATTTTTTTAACGAGAACGGGTTAACTTCCTATTCGGAATAGGGAAAGTGCCCTTACGAGCAAGGAAATTATTTAGTGGATCTAACTATGTATCCAACCGAGAAAAGGAGATTCGGATCCGAAATACAGAGAGCAAAACAGATTTGGTAAGACTCGGATTCTTTCTAATACGATCTGACAAATGTTGAACCAACAAGCGGAAGACCGGGATTCAGATTCGTACTACTTCTTCCTATCCCTGATTAAACTAGAGGAATATCGAAATCAACGTAAAGATATTTAGTATCGTGACAACGTCATACCTGTCATATCAATTTGCTTCACAATTCGGATAAGAATTGGTCGAGCGTAAGGTGGAAGAGCTTTTGAGATGTAAATGGTAAAACTCTCAAAATCCAGTGACTCATTTGGATCTAATATGGCTGCCATTCCAGCCCTTCCTTCAGTCCCTGGAATCTCTACACCATACACGACAGCGTCTTTCAGTCCACACGCTTGACTGACCACCGCCTCGACCTCAGACGTGGACACATTTTCACCTTTCCATCGGTACGTGTCCCCAGTCCTGTCCTTGAAGAAGAAGTACCCAAAGTCATCCATCATTAGAACGTCTCCTGCAAAACAAAAGTTATGCAATTAAATAGACCACGTTTCATTAGTCGATTGAGAGGGCAATGCAAATCTCGATTGAGAGATAGTTATTTCGAACCTGTTCTAAATGCGGCGTCACCTTTGCTGAATACGTCTCGGACAATTTTCTTGTTCGTTGAGGTTGAGTCAGCATATCTATAAATCGTATGAAGCATTACAAACGAAATATCAAACAGTATCGGTGTGTCAGACTATAGATACAAGACTGTGCCTGAAACTCACCCCTGGAACTCGCGAACGGGATGATTCTCCACGATTCGTCCAACTAGCTCGCCATCTTCATTCGGACGACATCTTACGACCAAACCGGTTCGATGGTCTCGAATCGGTTCCCCAGTCACTTCATCCACTTTGATGAGCGTTACTGGGTAGATAAAAGGTAGGATACGGGAAATAAACCCGACGGCTCCAACGTGATTGTTAATATTTACTAGAAAAAAAAGCAATTTAGAAGTTACAATTGCAATCAGGATTCTCTGTTGAATAAGTGGTCCAAGAAAAAAATGTCCGGGCCAGTTTGACGAATGATATAATATTGGCAAAAATTTGCCTTCACCAAATGGTCAATGAGACTACGGTTAGTTCTGCGATGACGAAAAGATCGAGCATGTCATTTTGCCAAGCTTCGAGTTTATGATAACTTCAGTTATCAAGACCACTTTCTTCATAAATTGCACCGCAATTACAACGGACGGGCTCGAAGCTCTCCTTAGGAATATTCCCAAATTGGCCGAACAAAAAATGAAGTCGTAAATAATGCCTGATTTTTAAGAAAAAATTCGCCAATCCGGTTTGCCACAAAGTTTGTCACCAAAATGAGAACGAAAACTGAACTTACTTATATTACAATTGCCCTCTGTAGCACCATAGAACTCTGAGATCGTTCGAATATTAAATCGTTTGGCAAATTCTTCCCAGATTTGTGGTCTGAGCCCATTGCCGAACATAAGTTTGACTTGATGCTGCTGATCAGCTGGAGACGGCGGTTGCGTCAAAAGGTAACGACAAATTTCTCCAATGTATTGAGCAGCCTAAATATAAATTGACATTTCAAACATAATTAAATACAGATAAAAAAAATCGAGTTAGTTCTGTGTAAAGATGAAATTAAAGTCACGCAAGAAACCAAATCACCAAACGCACGCATGCAGCAAAAATTATGTGCAATGTTAGAAGTAACTATTAAATATTCGTTGAAATTTAAAAAGCTTGGAAAACGTGCTTTTAAATACATATATTCCCAAATATTATATACAGCATGATTTTTTTACAAATATGTGCAGAACGTTCCAAATCCTAGAATAAAAATTAGGATCTCACACCTTCGAACTGAATTGCACTTAGAAAACTAGGTGGAGTGTCAGTGCTTATTTTGGAAAATCAACCCGAGTGAGCTACAAATGACCGCACTGGGTACCTAAAATTATGTTGACCATAGAACAGCCCGGAAGGAGCCTCGAATGTTAGACATTCGTTTGAAGACTCGGCCCAAAGAGTCAAAGAGTGCTGGATTTCTGGTAACGTTCTTTCATTGCTGGTAAGCGTTAGCTTGAAAGTGGCCTGTTGTGAGATGGCGTTTGTCTACCAAATGACAAGGTTAGGCCAAAAATTGTTAGTATTACCGATCGGGTCACATTGTTCCATGTGCGCGAAATGTCAACTTTGACCTTTAATTACAAATTTATAATAATTAAGGTCTACTAAGATTTGACAAAAAGTTGTCCTTTTTCGATTAGGAGGGTGACTTCCTATACCACGAACGTTTCGAAAATGTCGACTAAGCATTGAAACTCCACTCAAGTCATGCGAACACTAATGACAAAGGTTGAGGTCACCGACCGTGCATTTATAGTGAGCGCAGTCTTTCCAGTAAGCGGAGGCAGAAAAGTTTTTCCTGAGAACGGCTGTAGATCCGTGAACAAGGGATTGACCCACACCTAATTATCAAACACGTATCCATTTTATATACACTGCATAACCTCAATTAAACTAAACTAATAACTTTTATTTAAAATCTAACCGAGCATTCCGCCTGCCGTGTGGAATAAGGGCATCGGGTTGTAGATTATTTCATCATTTGACACCCCGATGAAGTTATGAATTCCCATCGTGAAGAAAAGAAATCTGAATCGAATAGAAATCGCAACCGTTTTACAATGAGCCTTCTCTAGTCCAGTCGGTCTAGTATGTCCGTATAATACAGGGTGGTCCAAAATCCACTGACCCTTAACACAGCCCAAGTGTAGGTAGGGAATCCCGGATAGTTTTGACCGGGAACTAAATCTGTAATCCGTCGTTTATGAGACCGGATTATAAGTATGCGGTCACAAAATAAGCCGAATACCACTATCCGGGCTGACAGCATTCCTAATCGAGAAACATATCGTATTCCAATACTTCAGGAGACCTTAGCCTTGGGCTGTACATGGGGTGGTGTGTATTTGTCAAATGTGTATCTGTCCAGTAAAGTCTTTTGTCCTGGCGTTATTCGTTAGGAGTAGGTACAACAAAATTTCAGCACATCTCGAACAAAACTCTCAAATCATCCCAACTAATTACTATTCAGCATGCGACAAACCAAAAATTGTGACTAATCACCTCCATTAATAATTTCCTATCATTTTAAACACTTGTCCAAAACACCAAAATTAATTATCTCGTTATCCCCCTACAAACGTTTACCCCTACAACCGTCTTATCCCTACAACCCAGGAATTCCATCATCATGTATGTCAAGTAATCAGTACAAAATCGTACAATAGGTAAATCAAATCCTGGCACCAAAATTAATATCCAACTTAGCCCACCAAAAAATGCTAGACTCCAATCTGTGTCCCCATGAAGCTTTTTAAACTGCATAAAGTTAAGATTTCACATAAAGCATTTAGCCTCGAAAAATATCTCCCGACTCCAGAGTTACTATAGGATGCGGATGCGAGATATCATATTATTCAGTACAGAACGTCCATGATTCGGCTCTGCTGAAACATTTCTTAAACTGGAAGCTAGATATAAATCAAGTCAACAAACAGTGTCAACAGAAATATCGACACTACTAAAATATAACCAATATTTGAAATACATTTGTCGAGATAATCACCCGTGATAATTTCCCATAATTTCTCTGGCATTTATTGTCTAAGCAAGCACCCAACACCAAATGATTTATAAAGGCTTCGGAATCAGTTTGTCAAGCCGATACAACATGAGACAGTGAAACGTAAGCATATAAATGTGAGACAGTTTCTTTTTTGATTGAAGTGCCAAATGTTTCCATGTTGTAACTTGTAAGTCTTACCGTCACTTTGTAACGCGCACAATCCGTCCAAAAGTTGGTGGCCGAAAATCTGACGCGAAGTGCGACCTCAGCCCCAAAAATTAACGCTTGTCCGACTCCTAAGACTCCACCTGATTATGATTGTGATTGTGGTCTTTTATAAGCGTCATCATATAACATTTCTCAAAACAATTCATACAACAAATGCAATGGTTTAATTACCAACTGTATGGTATAAGGGTAGCGGGGCATAAATGACTTCTTCGTCATTTAAACCCGTCATTTCGTGACTCCCAATCACAGCCATGATAAAACTGTCCCGAAAAAACCCCCAAGCACAGGTGAGTCAAACCAAAAAACAAACAAACAAACAGACACAAGTTTTACCGTACACAGTCAAAATAAATTGTAAAGTGGGGATTCCATATGCCAGATTTGCGTAAACTTTTGTGGAAGTATCATTGGAAGAGGTCACTGACCGCTATTACAGCTGATTAGCTGATTTCGAATTGTTTTGACATTATTAAAGACTATTGTGGGTTTTCAAAATATTGAAAAAGAATGCCCCGCTTAAGTAAAAAGCCATGTCCGGCCTATACGTCCTTCAACTCCGTTGCTCTTGTTCTAAAAGTCGTCCTTATCAGTTTTAGTCAGAAGCGTGTCGTGTCATTATTGAGTACTTTATAATGTAACTCTTTGGTCACTGCGTCGAACAGTGAAACCTCCCTTGGATATAAAATGGAGTGGCGAAGAATCGGACCAAAAATTTCCCAGTCGTCTCCGCTGTTTGTCTTCTTGCGAGGGTTCCTTCAGAGCTTAATCCAGTAATCCGAGTTGCTCTTGTCAATGCGATCGCGAAGGTCAACAGAATTTGACCTCTCCCTCTGATCTACACCACTGTCAACGGTGAAGGATCAGACGGATTCAATGAATCCAGAATCAGATGGGAAAGTAATATTTTCGGACCTTCGCCGTCGCATTGCCAAGATCCAATGGAATCCAAATCGCTTTTTGAATTAATGAAGGCAAGTCCCACATTCATATGAGATTAAATGCTCAGAAGTAACCCTCGTCAGTTATATAGTGGCCACAGGAACACGTTCCATGTACAGTGAAATCGTACGGGTCCCACCTTGACGACCAATTCCGACAAAAATTATTGTGTCGCGTTTTACGTTTGACAGGAACCGAATGTACAACAGGTAGTTCGATCGCGGAATACTGGTCGTAATATATCGGTTTCGCTGGGAGAGGTTTCACTGTACACTTTCAACGAAACTTACCGGGAATGTTTAATAACCGCAGCTTTGGGCATACCAGTAGTTCCACTTGTATAAATATAGAGGAGCTTATCCGTGAAATTTAGTGGTTCTGAGGGAGTAGGGGTGGAGTTCGGTGCAGCTTTAAGTGCAGCATCCAGGTCAATTGAGTTTGGGAGCATCGGCTTCCCAGAGTGTCCTGAGCAATACAGCGGCAGATGATCCAATCCACCCATGTCTAAAACTTCTTGCATCGCTGGAAGGAAAAGTTTGCAAATTCAATTGAATTAGTTTAATGCAGAAACAAAGTTTGATGGTCTAATGTCGAAGTAGGATCTAACGGGATTTACCGATTGTTTAACTGAACGCTATAAAAGTAATAGAAATATAGAACAGCAAAACTAAGTCATCGCTTAAGAAAGTTCCTCGAAATTGTGCGACGGCATTCTCCAAATAAAAAGAAGTAAAATAATTTTTATCGAAATCCAGTTAGAGTTCACTTGGGGGCGGCTTTTAAGGAAAATTTCTAAGGGTCACATATGTCCTAATAGTCCTAAACCGTTAAAAGTTTTGGACATACCTTCAGACAGTTCATGACCGTAGATGAGACCCTTGGCCTTAGCTACTTCAATTGAGTGTTTCAAAGGTTGCAGTCTAAGGTTGAAGTTAATGAGAGCTGGGACTGCGCCGATCTAAAATAGAAATTGAATATTTATGCATTTCGAACAATTTAAAACATGAGGTAACGATGAGTGAATATGACTAAAAAGTAAAATGCACGAACCTTAGAAAGGCCCAACCAAACACACACGTATTCAGGTCTGTTCTCCATGAACAAAGTGATCGTGTCACCTTTTTTCATTCCTTGTTTTGTAAAATAATTTCCGATCCGATTACTCATCTCGTCCACCTAAAGTTGTAATCGGTCATTGCTAAAAATTACAAAGTTACAAGTAAGAACGAATATTAATTGAAAACTCACATCTTTAAATGTCCAAATCTGATCCTCAAAATAAAAGCAAACTTTGTTAGGATGTTTCTTCACATTTCGAGCGAATATTTTATCCACGGTTGAGTTACTTCTTTGGGCTGAGCCAACACTTATTAGAATTTTGGCATAGCGGTACCCTCCTCTGTTGCAAAAGTTAAGGAACAAAACGTTTACCAAAAACTTTCAAAATACTAAGAGAAATATAGGTAATGAAATCTTGACTCACTTCAAATCCCTCCCTATTGTTTTGTAGACAATATAAAATGCTTTGTAGTTTATGACGGCTAGAATTATTAAGGCTATGGCTAAAAGTTGAGCCGAGATTACAAGAAATGACAACCAGTCTTCTGCGGAAACAATCCCGACGGCGGCCATTGTGGATATCGCACAGCTAATCACCTGAAATAAATAAAACAGCAAAATTAAAATTTCAGTAAAGAGTAAATACCACAGCCAAATTACACAGGCATCACTAGCAGTTCACTAGGTTAGGGATGGACACCTGAGGCAGATACGGTGATTCAAAGTGGTTTCTATGCACTAGAAATCTTTGCTCTACCTTCTCACGGCTGAATGGAAAGATGATCACTCTATATTAAAATTACGTTGCGGTTTTTCACTATGCCTTGTCAACTACAATGTCAATTAATGGGTAACCGGCTTAGTGACTGACTGCCACTGAAGCCATGAACAGATATCACATCATATCAGGTACCGACAAAATCACCTCATAACGTCCGTCAAAATCTGATATGGATATATTGTGGTAATCAAAACTCATTCCGTGACAAAATGGAATTCAGACCATTTAAAAGAAGTTATAAGTGGTTCTGCCATGAATAACACAAAACAAAAATCAGGATAGATCAAAGTTGTGATCTTGAGATGGGAAATCTTGTCCATCAATTCTCAGCAAACTGGATTTTAAAAAAATTAAGATTTCCAGACTTTTAGAATTATGACTTTCAGGAATAATTGTGCTAGACTAACGCGCATACCCGGTACTAAATGTGTCCAGGTCAACCCATTGAACTTGAAATTACTTTTAATTGTAGTATGCCAATCATTATTTCGTAGATACTGAGTATTTCATTTCCCATTACACAATTTCCGTATCTATATCTGTTATAAATAATTATGTCTTTCTGAAATAATTTATCGCATTTATTTCAGGCATTAAATATTTTCCTGACGCATCTGGTTCTCATGAATTAAATTATTGCTTGACCGGACATGAGAAGTAGAATCCTGCACATAACAAAACAATAAGGGGCTAGTAATAAGGGACTAGTAATATGATATTTTTTTAATTATAAAAATAAATTCTGACATTTCGACTTACAATGTTTCTGACACTAGAAAATTTGTCCCCAAGGTAGTTGGGATATTGGTATTGTGAATCCTTGCCGGTCACTGGATTCCGACTACTAAAACCATTGACTGATTTGCCTGGTTGACCGTTAATTATACCGTTCCCGATACTTGTGATAGTTGTGGATTTTCCATTACTGACACCATTAGGAATACTTCCATTTTTGTTGAAGCCATTCGGCAGTTTTAATACATTCCCATTCGGTTGTTGCTTTCCATTCAGAAATGTGGTCAATCCGTTCCCGTTCGCAGTCGCACCGTGACCGTGACCGTTTGTAAGACTGTGACTGACGATGTCCGGTGGACACCCGTTCTCCAGTCGAGCCGAGGAACTAATGATTAAAAAAATTCAATATTTTAGTCATATGCTAATTAATTGTAACTTAAGTATTCATGTTACAATGTACAATGATCTCTCTACCAGGATGTGGAATTTATTACCCACTTCCACTGTCTATCACGGCGTCATTAAGTCTTAATGCAGGTGTGTCACCCCGGGCTGGGAATTCACAAAGAACTTTACCATGTTTGGACCTCAGATCGCTATAGCTTAAACCAGTTCCAAGAGAAGAAAAGTCATACCCAAAATACTATTATGAAATAATCAAAATATGTACTTTCAGAAAACCGATTTTTTGTTGGATCCCATTAACATTTTGCAAGGTCCATGGTACATTCAAACGTTTACAATTTTTTGTGCAAACTCAACACTCGAAGGTGCGTTCTGGAAATTCGATTGAACTACGCTACAATGCAATTATGTAATGCATGTTTTTTTAACCTACAATTCATTATACAATCTGGAACTTGACAACCCACGACAAAATCCTGGATGACCCGCCTCATATACAAACAACTCGCCTATAAAGATGTTTTTGAGGAGTTTTTTCTACTAGAAGTAACGAGATAAATGTAAACAACAACAAGGACAAAGGAGAATGGAGGTTTAACACCTGAAGCGCAATGTAAAAGTGAATCGTGCTGCTGGCATGCAAGCAAGAAATGTTTATCGACAGTGCGCAATGACTGGTTTGGTGTAAAGCTAAATAATTATTTTATAACACACTAACCAAGAATATATTTTTCTGGAATATATGGCTAAGCTAAGCACAAATTCTCATGGAATATTGAGTGTTTAACAAAAGATGCGTGTCATTAATCTTCTAAAATATTAAAAATTGAATTGAGAACATTAATTTTTAAAAAAAAATCAAAAAGTTAGATACATTCAAACTTTTTTCTCGTTTAGTTCCACCTGCAAAGTGTCAAAACACTTTTTTAGGGTGTCGGGACGCAAGAAAACTCTTTCAACTGCTGGAGCAGCAGTCGAAACTTACAGACTGGAAGACTGAAACTGAACTGTTGAGTAATTTGTAAAATACCAGAATGCGTAAAAAAATTAGATAACTTTTTTTATATGAACTAATGAAAGAAACTAACTAATTAAACTAAAGTCTTTAACGTCAGTCCTATCAGTTTCTATCAAACAAGAAAAATTAACCCTCGTGAGCGATGCCGCTGAATTTTCTAGACTAGTCTAAAACACTTGACACTTACACTTGTCCGACTTACTTTTTAACTTTCCTGAGTTACTTTGACTGCTCGCATATTGTCACTACACAATTCGACACTTTAAGACACAACCCTGAACTATTTCCGTCAATGTTTGTGTTTTGATGAACCCGGGACCAGACAGAATACCATAAATACTCGAAGGTGGCGACATTATGTACAGAACTGACTGTGTCATTCATTTGAGACCTCGGGAACAAATAACAACCTTCACTCGCCTTCACCTTCTAATCAAAAGGTCCAAAACCTAGAAAAGGGTTCCTTTACTCCCTTGAGCATTTGACCTAGGACGATATATTTATACCTGGTATTATTCCATCAAATTTTACAGGCGGCGCAGAAATTCGATTTAATTTGATATACAGAAAAGAACGTGAATATCTTCAAACTTTCACTTGACGTAAGTATGGATGAGGATGACCTTGTCAAAATCCACTCAATCATTAATGGTTTCACCGGTTTTGCTTCCAGGTATTACTAGTTTCGAATTCAAATTCCACAGTACATTTCACTGCAGCTTTAAACAGGAAAATTTCAGAAATTGTACAACACTGACATAGTGATAAAACTGTCAGTAATCAACACACTGTCAAAATGATGCCAACCATTACTGGCTAGAACTTGGTTTTAAAATCATTCTGAATCAATGTATGAACATTGATTGTCTTACACTCCAACACACCATAGACACTATTTACACAAACATTCTGATGACAAAGAGTGATAAAGCATCAAGACGCGACCACTACACTATATATGCCATACGGTGAAACAAGAAAACTTATTCTCTAGACGGTCGTTAAAGAGGGGATACAGTGTCTAGATCCGACATAATGTCGGCTGATCTGAAAACTTCTACCAGGAGACTCGTCTTTTAATAAAATCAACTGACTGAAAAATTTGTTCGTGAACATCTCCTTCACGGCTCACTACCACAAATAAAAAGATATGCATACATTCCATTCAACAGTTTGCTAATTTTCAAGTAGTATACCTTGGACAGTCGTAAAATAATGGGGTAGCATTTTCTAATAATGTTAATGGTTTTGAATTGTGAACAACCTGAGTTTTTCGAGTACTGTGATGTGTATGTCAATCTCGAGTCAAGTCAAGCAATAACTGCTTATAAAATGAGGGCACGTCAGGTCCCTCGGGAATCTTCTCATTATCCAAGACTGTGAATTATTAAAACTATACTCATTATTGTTTGATGAACAAACGGAAATGAGGGAAAAGTATTAAAGTCAGTCATTGAGATGGTCACGTCTCAATTTTAGTTCTCACAATCACAGTCATACTCATAAAAATGGCAGCATTGCATTGTTCAACTCAGTTTACAAGGTCAAGTTTCCAACCATATATAAAATAATCGAAGATCCTGTTTAAAAAATCGCGATATCCGACGATTAAAGTAAACGGTGGAAATTGAGCGATAAAAATACTCTCATTCCTACTTCAACTGACATTCGATAAACAATCATCGTGAATTTGTAAAAACTAGTCTGACTCGTCAGTCGGCCCGGAGAAGGTACCCTAAATCTACAATGTCGAAAAATCTCCCGGAAATAAACGATGAAACCATACGTTCCGAAGGGATTGTACTCACAAGCTACCATCTTTATTTGCCGCCTCTCTACAAGGAATGGGATTTATAGATTTTGATTTTAGACTGTCTATGCCCGTTTTATTATTTATAAAGGATTTCTGGCGACTGTTGAAAAAACTTTACATCCCCTCTTTCATACTCTTTCGCCAACCGTTAAAGTACATGAAATAGGAAATAATTACACAGTGCTCTGGACGTCAGATTATGTGTGACAGTTCAATTAAATTTGACCTTTCCAGAGCAGCTTCTACAGTTCTTGCAGTCCGAGCTGGTGTAAAAGAGAAAGTTGTCCATTTAACTTTCACCTTCGTCTTTATTTGATCGCATATCTCAAATTCTCCCAAACTTTATAGTGTTTGTAGCAATACTCGGTACCTATCTGTCTTCCTTAAGACGCAAATAATCAATCAACAATATCGCTAGGAAGCCCAAATAGTGTGGTCAAGATCGGATTTCGCACGTCTCTACGACCTGACGGAAAGTACCATTGTCCACATACTGAGTAGTTCCTTGTTTTATCTCGGGATTATATCATTAACCAGTGGGTGACACATGTAACAATCTACAATAACAAGTTTTTCTTGCTACTGTTAAACTGATTCAGTATAGCACTTTACATAGTCACCCTTTTCGCCTTTTCATCAGCCGTAAGCAGCCGTGGCACCCGTCAGGAGCAATTATCCTCGTTTTCCCCAGAAATTTGTCGATTGTGGTATTTTTGTCTTTCATCTCAACTTACTGCCTCCTAACTTGTGGAACAGATAAAACACATTCACCAAGTTTTCATGAATTTTGGTCGCATACTTTCTTTGCAAAAAAAAAGTTCATCACCGATCTTTGCACAAAATTTGACTTCTCAAAAATTTTCAAATAGACTGAAAAGTTCAGTCCTGATCGAACGGGTCGATGGGACTTCGTGAAAATTGGCAAGGGATCTTATATTAAACTGAGGAATTCGATGAATTTATCTTGGAATTTTGGGATTAACGTAACGCGGAAAAGCGCCTTAAATTCCGGATTCCCTATCGTACACTTTGTTTGCAAGTCCGGTCTAACGAGACTACTACTCCTACACAAGAACCTGATATAAATTATCATGATAAATTGTCTGGCAGATGCATCTGGCATGTAGTCGGCAGTCCTATGAATAACTACTTAACATTTGACATTCTACACTTCATACCGAAAATAAAGCCAACGCTTTTTTAGTAACCTCCATGGGGTTATGATCTAGCAGACAGTGGTACACAGAATCGAATACACACCATAATCAGGATTAAGATTAGGATCAGATTAGATCAGGATTAGGTCAGGAATATGAACTCTTGTTTGGCATAAAAAAAATTATTTTCTCATTATTAACTCTGTTCGGAAAAAAATGGTTTCACTGTTACAGTAAACTGCAAAGGACATTCGCTGGATAAATTGTATGAGGAATGTGAGTGTACTAAAATGGTATATGTGGTTCGAATGCTAAAAGTGGACCTTTGTTTCATACTTGACCTTGTGAGTAGTTCTAATTAGAGACGACCTTTGAATTTCAAAAGTCCTCCGAAATTTGTTATCTAACGATTGATTGACATTTTTTCAAGTATTGGCATATTCCCTCGTCTATATATAAACTTACAGCAGTTTTATCTTTAAATTTTAAGTAACTTAAGCCATGTATTGTTCGCGTGCGTCAAATTCACTCGTGCTGCATCACAGTTCATTGCATGAGGCATGAACTGAACTATGCAATACTGTTTGTGTATTAAGAGTAAACTGAATTAAAAAATGTAACCATCAATTTGTAATTTAAATACTGTGTTCAAAGAGGATTTAGATTCTCCAATAGCACGAATTTCCCAGGTGTAAATTTGACGTAATTGTAAGAGAATGTCAACCTGTCACAATGGCGTGTCGTGCAAAACTTTGCAAAGCTATATTTAATTTTTTTCAAAATCTCGAAATTAAGCGAAACCATTCCTATAATCACACAATCGCAAATCATTTCGGTGTTAATCGTACTGCACTGATCTGATAAACGTATCGTATTTGCATCTGACTTACTTTGACTGTGTCGTGGAAGCCATGGAACTGTCTTTCGTTTGTGCTAGAGTAAAATGTGTTCTGATAATTAAAGTTGTCGAACAAAAATTTATAGAAAAAGTTACTTCGTTGACGTATTTTACTCGTAATTTTCTTTGCGAATATTATTTTTTAAATTTGACTTAATATAACATTCATGTCAAGGAGAGTCCGGTAGTCGTGCTGTACAAGAATGCATTTATTTGTTATCTGATATGTTCCCTTGCCGTCTGCCTTCGTGCGTTCTCAAATAGAACTGTCCGAATTGTTAAAAGTATATTTCTATAATGCAAATCTTGTCTAGTCAAAATCGAATCAATTACCTAAAGGATTCCTCCATATTTTTCTCACCTCAAGTATGTACAATTAAAAAAAATATTTGTTGAAACAATCACTTCTTTAGGTGGACTGATGATCGCACTTAGATCTTTATTCACGAATAATATCAAATTGGTGACACCGAAATTTGGTACTCTCACAATATAAAAATTAGCAAACTAATTGCAGATCCTCTAGGGCTACACCATTACTGACGACGTCCACAGCATGGACTATTTATTACTGGAAGGCAAAATTAAATCAGTAGACATATGGACATTGGAGCCATTGAAAAGGACAAGTAATCCATTCCAAAATGTCAGAAAGTTATCTTGTTAATATTTGTCTGTTCTCATTGCCTTGCCATATGCGGTTAACTATTAGACCACTAATCTTAAATAATAATGCTGCCCTAAGCCCTTGCCCCAACAACTTGATTAGATATCCGATATCCCAGCCATACAAAAAGCCGGATTCAATATGTATAACTATACCTTTACACTGAACTCTCAAATGAAATTGTGGTTAAGTCGTTCTTACACTTCCTATAGCCAATTTCGCTTACAATAGTTAGACATCTACAGATTCGATTGATGCTCTTTAAAAATGTTTGCCTGACATGACCCTTCGACCTTTCCTGAGGCTGCACTATGATGACCTCCTCATTTTTCCCCGAAGTTAATTCATTCGTTATCAACAATTTACGAATAGTCGCCAAAAATTAAATTAGGTTAAAATTAAATCACTTTAATAATAAACTCGTGGTATATCTGGCGAGTACCATTTACAATGAGAAAACGACGAAGTCAATCCTGTTTTTTTTTATAATCTCCAAATTGGGGAGTCAAAGGTAAAAATTGAATAGAGTTTAGAGCTCAAAAAAATTTCTCACTGGACCACGCCCACCCCTTGTAAGCACTTGAAGTGTTAACTCACGAAAACACTACTAACATGTATGTCTGGAATGTAAGGCAATCGATGATCACCTGCCATTCTAAGTTCGAATGAATACTTTTCCGAACGAAGTAGCTAATAAGATATTTAAGAAAAATGATTAATTACCTTGAACACTTGTTGAGGAAAATCCCAACCAAAGAACGATTTTAGAAATGTGAATTATTTTGCATGTCACAATCACAATTAGGTCAGTAATGTCAAACCGTAACGAATATCCGGATAACTAGGAATTTATGTTGTGTGCCAGCACTTAAAAAATTAGCCCAAAACCGAACAAAATATTATTACTGAACTAACTAGCTTTGTATTAAGTCAGCTAGAGAAACAGAGACACAAATCGTTACATCCTTTGAAAAACTGGCCAACTCAGTGACTGAATAAAAAGAAGCGTGGGTCGTGTGTGCCACAGCAGTGACAGTGGCTATTTTCTCCATTATTTGTGAACATATTTCAACAGTAGTGTACTTGAATGAAATTGAAAGTGATTCAATAGTTTATATAAGAGATAAACCCTTTGAGTACATGAAGGATTAGCATTATTAGTGGATAGCATGTACGCATGCAAACTACTACTTCACAGTTCACACACACCTTCGAATTCGCATGTTTCCAATTCATCTCTGTGCTTATCAACTCGAGTATTTTGTAATTCCATTTTAAAGTGTACCAAAGGCAACGTACAATGTACGAGTATCGAGTATCAAAATCTTATAAAATTCCGCGATAAAAATTTGGAGTTATACGTGAAGATAAACAATTGCCAATGTTGCATATTTTGTTGTAGAATTTAATTCCCCACTCTTTAAATGATAAACTTGTATCTTGGCGTTTAGATTTTGAACTATCCAGAAGTATATCACAAGAAAATACGATTACAATGATACTACTTGACATAAAAATAGTAATCCCATATCGCCCGACGTGACTAAGAGATGAAATTAAAATTCCATGAAGGAGTCGAACCGAAGAACTTCATTTTCTAAAATGATCATCCGGTCCACTTGTTCAAAAGTTGAGCAGCAGTCTTTGCAATACGGATTAGTTACTAGGATATTGGCATCGGTTGTTCGGAGGTGCCGGTTGCTTTAAAATATTTTTATGCTGCCAGGAGCACCTTGTCTGTGCAACATCGTAGACGATCTGAATCTGATCTCATGAGATATCTGACAAACTACAAATCTGAATCCGGTATGATATCATCTGATCTAAATTATCTCATCTCATCAAAACCTTGACCATTAAGCTGTTCGTCACAAGTGTGAGACAGCGGTCAAAACCTCAGCGAACAGTTCTCTAAAATCATTAGAAAACCTTGTAAGCCCAAACCGTGCCTGTGCCGTAATCGCCAACCTAAATTCTAAATTCACAAATATGAGTAACCTCCATTTTGTACGTGTGTTATCCATATAAAAAATGGAGTAGTAGTGGTAGACTCGTCACCTTCAACTAAGCCGGCTGAGTAACATGCATGCATATCTGGCAGGTCAAATGTGATTGTAGTGCAAGAAGTTCTCGTGTCACGGACTACCCCGTTCGTCCAGTCCTAAACAACAACTCCAACAATGTGGATTTGTTGCTGCAATCCATTCCACTACAATATCATTAACATTAAGACCAATGCCAAATTGCGAAACTCAAAATTAAACAGGTTTTGGTCCTACAACTACACTACTACTATTCTTGACATTTAAATTCTCATCTCTTAAAGTGCAGTACAAATGTATGAGTGTAAATATGTTGCGGTGCATGTACATTTTCAGGCCGAAAGCAAGTATTCGAAGCCAATTCTTCATATTTCCGGCAAATATCCCTACACTGTCAAATATCTGAGCATTTCTCGTATGTTCCAGTTTGCCTGGTAAGAAACCTGTCACTTGAGACAATTTCCATCAAAATAGTTAAACCTTGTATATCGGTTCAATTGTTTCATACCCGATATCACAAGAATCACTGAATTCCAATTTCAGGTTCGCGATAGACTATTCTAGAATTTAAAACCGGCGTTAACTTAGGGTGACCAGAGGTACTGCTTTGAGCAGTACTATACTGTTTTGGAGACCGTGATACTGCATACTTTCGATTT
>JAQFYE010002056.1:0-19561 GCA_034694305.1 Protaphorura glebata | reverse complement strand
AAACTGTTGAAATACGTTGAGCAAGGTCACCTACTCAATCAATCTGGCGTCAGACAATAGGAAGTTAATATTTAACTGTCAATTAACTGTTTATTCCAATTTCTTATCAACAACTAGTCAAATTCAATATTTAATCAAATAAAGAACTAGGAATTCACAAGGACTCAAATTACATGTTATCTGGTCGGGTTAATTTTGTGAACTGAACTCAAGGCACGCCAACTCTCCCTTCCCCTGCATGGCCAGAAAATCTGACGCAATAATTCTAACTTTTTCACAAGAAAACTATGTACACATCATACGAATCAAAAACTTCCAATTTCTCACATAAAAATCACGTGTAAGAACACGCCCAGTTTATAGTACAAACACATTCACAGGGGGAGCTCAACCTGTCATAAGTCAAAACGGGAACAATTCAATAATATCAGTTCCTCACTTCACTTTCTCGGGCGCCCGGTATCGGCGCTTAGGATTTGGCGATGACAACAATATTTACGGAAAGACCTATCAATGCGTTAGTAAAGATTGCTATAGAATATGTTTTTATAGAGCAAAGCATCCGAGTCAACATGACGTTCTATTTGAAGCCACCGGACGGAACAATCCCTCTTCATCTGTTTCAGCAGTATGCAGAGTGCCGTCTACAATTTTTAATTTCTATTTTAAAGACGAAGTATAGGACCTTGAATGAAGCCATTCAGGATAATGTAGGCTTGGCTCGAAACATGGATTGCCTGATAGAAGGAACTTCAAAGGACCGGGTGTCTCACTTTGTTCTAGCGTAAGTATGCGTCGGTGCTTGGAACTGTGGGAACATTAAGTTTTCGCTAACTGTCCAAACGAAAACTTCGTTAAGAATTTAAGTAATGATTTTTTTTTCAAACGAATATATCATTGGCCGCGGAACCTTTTCAGGAAGCTGTTGAAAATTTCGGAAGACTCATTAGGCTGAGTCGATCAAAAAAACAATGAGATGGTAATGTACCAACGAAATTACTATATTGAGATTTTTCCAATTCTGGGTATATTTTGTCGATACCTGATACCTTCTAACCCATAACGGAATGCTCTGAAATTTTCACCATCGATAGAGTTTCCTGAAAGGTTTGTGGTTCGAAAGGAATTCATATCTTTTTTTAAAAAAGATATTACTCAATTTCTAGAACGAAATTTTCGTCTGTACGGTTAGTGAAAACTTAAGACTCGGGCATACATCCTTAAACAAGCAATTTAACGTAACTTGAATTAACTCACAGGAGTACAACGCTATTGGATTCAAGTATGACAAGTGTCGTTATAAGAGGTGAGAAGACTTTGTTTGCGCTCAGAATGAACCATATGTCGACTCAGGAATTGAAAATGTCGTTAAGAATATTACTAAAACATTTGAAACCATACATACCACATCTTGAGAAGATTAAATCCAAGCGCCGTTACATTGATTTTTTGAAGACCTTAAGTCAAACAATTGATAATATTCTTCGCGAGAAGTTACTGAAGTGCCCCCAACTTGAAAAGTCTGAAGCCATAGTCCAGGAACATAATCCCAGCACAAACGCGTGCTTAATTCATAGAGACATCTCTGTCGTGAAAGGTTTGTTTGTATTTTCCTAACATTTCCTTTTTACTAAAACTGAAATTAACCGTGATTAGAATCTCAGTTTTGTTGTTATACAGTTCCATTCACTCAAGTTCCTGAACTAATTTCCAGTAGGAAAGCTTCAGTTTCGCGTGGTGTTGTCGGCTTAAAATGCAATCAAGTGAAGGGATACTTAGCATTGGCTTTCGTCAAATTACTGGAATGTTCGCGTCATACAATGCGTCATTCTGAAGTCATAAATAGAATTGGAACTGACCAACGCCTTCTAGAAATTACAGGTTCTTTGCTTCGGATCTTTAATTCGCACGGCTATTTAGAACAATCCCGAAGACTGCATTCAGAAAGGCTTTCCATTAATAAATTAAACGAAGTAGCCTTTAAGTATTTTCCTCCTTGCATGTTAAATATGTACAAGAAATTAGTGACCACTCATCGCCTGTCTCATCAGTCCAGAGTTCATTTGACATTGTTCTTAAAAGAGATAGGAGTTCCAATCGAAGAATCGCTTCGCCTTCTAAAACAAGAATACTCCAGGCCAGGAGAGGATAAGTCGAGCCATAAATGTGAACATTCTTGGCAAACTGACAGTCGAAAATATATATACGGAACAAGGCATTTGTACGGTCTTGAAGGAGGCCGAAAAAATTACTCGTCACACACATGTGACTTCATTCAAGTAAGTTTCAACAATGTGAGTATGTGAGTACATTCATAGTAAACATTTCAATTTTGGTTTTAATTTTCAGAAAGCCTCAGTCCGAAGCGGTTGTGGTGGCTGCCCATTTACTAATTGTAATCGAAATCAACTAATAGAATATTTTGGTACTGAATTTTCACATGAAACCCATGAAACTGATCAACAGGACCCTAGCACAAGCTCCGAAGAATCAGACGTAATTCCTATAGAAACATGTCATCTACTATTGAGATGTAAAATCCGAAGAATTCGAGATGAACCAGTGGAAGGCTGCAAAGATAAAAAAAACATACAATTTACAAAGCCTATTCACTTCTATAATCACCTAAAACAAATGTCAGAAGGGATAACAGAATGATTCCTCACTCAACACACCTCATTTCTCGATAAGGTACAGAGAGTACAACTCTTTGTTCTCATCATTGGCAAATTTAGGAACGAATTGGACCTCAACGACTTCGACGAAACCCTCGTCTAACGAAGGTTCTTCGAATTGACTCCTGTTGACGTTTTAAATTTCAAATTATAAAATTAGTTGTTCACAAATAAATTATGACGATATCGATATTATATTTTAGTTCACTAGTTCAGGATAACCATACTGACCTAAAGGTGTTGAATGCCACCATAGGTACGGGCTCGTGGGAGTCAGAAGTCAATTGTCTGAACTGTTTTATAAAGCAAAATCGTGTAAGAGTAATTGTGTAAGGTATTATTTTAACTATTTAAGTTCAAACATAGATTTTACCCTATTGTTATGCTGCGCATGTGTAAAATCAACCATCATTTTAAAACATCTCACTGGACAATTGTGTTTCTTTCCTATTTTAATGAAGTCATCTCGTGCCTTCTTGGTACCATTTGTATTGTCTACAACGACCTAATCAAATATTTTAATAAAGCCGAGCTTAGTTTTTAAAACTTAGTGAAATACACTGTGATTACTCAAACATAACGTAGAATATTCGCAATTAGTAGAACGTTATCGTCAGATTACTGGGTAGCAAAAACGGAATAAAATGAATTGACATACACAGGTTCCGTCCGCCAATGTTTTATCTGCAATGGAAATACACTTCGGCATTGACTTCATAGTATCACGGTTTACATGGACGTAGGATTTTGGCAGCAAAACAGATTTAACAAAGCTTGACTTCCCTGAACCTGGATACCCCACCATGATTATCATCTAGGAACAAATCAAAACTCTGGAAAACCTCAAATATTACATCACATAAGAAATAACTGAAGAGTCAACGAAAAGATTACTTACCTCTAGAGGATGTGGAAATGTTATATGCCCATTGGATATTTCATTGTTTTCAACAAGACGACCTGGATGAAATGTTGGCAGATTGTAATCCTGGGGTTTTTGTCCCTGGAAAAATTCTTCCGGTGTTTGAAAAGGTAAACTAAGATTGAGTGCGAAGAGTCTGTCAGAAACTGAGTGGTCCTTTTTCCGACCAGCTGCATCACCGCAATAGAAAGAAGTTTTTCTGTCAGGCTCAATTCCTTCGTTAAACTTTCGGACATAAACATCCCACGCGCCTGTCATTGGTTTTCTGAACTCATTTTTCCCAGTTCCGATGAACACAATTACCGGTATTCCCATTAACTTCACAATGTTTTCAACTTTTTTCTTGAATGATGGGATTTGTGCCCCGTGCTTTTCAAGCCCAGCCTGATTTGTAAATATTACGACTTTAAAAGTGGGATTAGCAGATACAAATGTCTGAAGTTTAGGCACAACTGAGGTAGACAAAAATCGCCAGTCCAAATCATCACGTGGAAATACTCGACCCGACTTTGTAGTGATGATCGTCCCATCCATATCAAATGCAGCAATCTATTAAAGAAAATCCATATCTATGAAAATGTTAGTACTATTCACTTCAATTTACAATAAATTGTGATTTATTACTAACATTGGCTGCAGACTTGCGGGCACTGGCATCATGAGAAAAATAAATTAGAAGATCATTTCCTTTTATATTTTCCCAGCTACAACCAACTGAAGTTTGATCTTTCCGAAATTGCTCGCCATCCGATTGTTGACCTTTTGGAAGGAACATCTTTGCAATCTTTTTCGGTGGCGGTTGGTCGTCCGCTACACTTCTAGCACTACCGTTCCTCTTACCATCCACGGGTTCTTTGTCTTCGTCTACGAACCAAATCTTGTACTGAAACTCTCCAACAATTAAATCGATTTTGTCTCCCTCTTTGGCAGTGACGTCCAACCCAATTCCAATAGGTGAGCCGTTCAATGCAGAATTGTTTGGTCCAATTTGCTTGATCAGAACAGTTTTGTTAGCAAAATTTGCCTTTAGTTCCACTGAAACCGACAAAAAATAGAAAAAATACGATTACGAAACTACTACATTATCAAAATGTGACTATACTAGAACATTTTAATAACGACGATGAGGTCAAGCAACCAAAAAAGCTCTGTTGCCCAAACTGGAGGTAAAGCAGGAAATGGGGAGGAGTAGGAACAATCTAATTAATTCAAATCAATCATTGCCTCACCACTTAGCTAAGGTTAAAGGTTGCCTTACAGTTACAGACGCAGTACGCAACATAATATTTCTTTCTACGGCAAGTAAATTGTAATTCAGGTCCCATGAAATCTTCAATCGTTTCGTTACATTGGCAATAGTCATAAATTGGTTTATTCTGAAAAGATTGACAAAATAAAAAAAGCCTTTATCTATCCATCGAAAACTGAAAATATGCTGACGGAGATTCAGCCCCATGCCATTTACCCCCGAAAAAAGTAATACAGCATCAAGCGTTTTAGAAAATGGATGATCGTTATAGAGAGGTCGTACTTAATGGCAATGAACAATAATATGCAGGGTAGAGTGGGCTAATATGCCCCACCACCGTCTGTGCGTGCTGGGGATCACAAAGACGAAATTATGCTGTTCAAGCAGATAAGCGGGGCGTATTAGCATAGTATAGTGAGGTGTATTAGCCCACTCTCCCCTAATGGTCAAGTAGCGTTAACAACATACAGTGATGTCTTGAAACTCTTGAGTCCTTGATTTTTGTCAATTTACTTCGTCCAATCACTAATTTTTCATTATTCTTCAGTTCCACATTCCTAGACGATGATAATCCTTCCAGGAAACACTGCAATACCATTTTAAATTTTAGTCACTCACAATGTCAAGATTCTGTCAAATATGTGAATCTGTCCAATTTCCGAACTTTTTGATTCCAGCCTAACAAATAAATTAAACCGACACCGAAATTATGAAAATTGGTTTTCACGTGTAATAGGGTGGAATTTTGAAAAAAAGACAAAGGAATGACACAAATAATGAATGAATTTTGAATTTCTCACTGGACTTAATTTTTTGAAGGATTCGTTTCGTGTCGTTTCGTTCGCGCCAAGATGTGGATTGGATGACGCATTTTGCTATTTTTGCTCCGTAACGTTGCGTTCTGGGTTGTTGTGGTTTGCAGAATGAGATAGTGGATATTGTGATTGTGATTGCGAATTTTATGCGAATGAGTGAAGTGACGAAGTGAGTAGTGCGAAATATTAGAAAGGTGTGCAGTGAAAAACTGAAAAAAGGTCAGGTCGTGAGAGGTCAACCAAGAACAAAGTTGTAAATATTAACGTTAAGGAAACAAACGTCAACTTCATGGAGTAAACAAAACACAACTTGGAGTTGGAATGTAAGGTAAGATGAAGATATAATTTATATTTGTGCATGTATAATTAAATTTGTGATTTGACCCAGTGCGCATTAATTATGCTTACTAGTCAATTTACCGGACGGACGAAATTACCTGAGTTAGGGCTAAGTGCCTGTCAATATTCGTGATTTGGAACTTCCATATTCGATTTTAAATTCCAAATTGTTCTCCTTGTGACTTGGAGGTTTTGAAGTAAAACAAATATTACATCATTTTTGTGTTTGTGTAGTTGTACTAGAGTAGAGTGGACCGACTGAAGGGTCACTAGAGTGGTCGAGACTGAGAAAGAGGTCAGTTCCTAATTTTCCTCACTTTTTATAAACCTGAACCTGAAAATATACGAAATACAGATATCTACTCGCAAATCTAAATATTTTTCATATTTTTCTAACATTTAGAGAAACCCAGAATGTCGACACCAGATGTCCCTGAAACAATTGAATATACAAGGGATGAATACTTGGATGTCACGATGGCGAATTTGACCTTGGGAGCAGTTCCCCCGAGTACAGATAAGACCAGTGGATGTGTTTGGAAAGAGAGGATGAAGAATTCTGATAAACGAAGTAGCCGATACCCTGAATTTTGGCGTAAAACACTTGCCAACAAAATTTTGGAACACAAAAGCAAAAACAACAAAAAGAAAATTCCCTACGAAGTTCTTCGTCCTTCAAAATTACAGTTTATCAAGCTCGCAGTACACGATACCCAGCACCCAGCTGTAAGCGTCACCCTTTCTGAAGAATCGTTGGAATTGACAGGAAATACTTCCGAAAGAAATCTTGCTGTGAGATCTTCACACTCCCTTCCTGATTTCACTGGTTTCAGAATTGATAGTCAAACGAACCTTACTACTCCAGCGACCGAAACAAACAGTACAATGAGCTTGACCCGTTTAAGTGCTCTTCAATGGGTGAAGAAACCCCCGAAATGGAAAAGTAGAGGAAAGTCAAGTCTCAAGGAGTATAGAGTGTTTCCTTCCTTGCCAACGATTGCCGAAGATACCCCTGAATGCCAATTACTTGGTCCTCTGAAGAGTGTAAGTCTTAACACTCAAGGTCAATCAAACAGCAATGCACCACAACAAAGTTGTTCACAGCAAGCGTTGACTGAGAATGGTCCTTGTGACGACATCACTATTGACGAATTGGCTAGCTATTTGGACCTTCTTGTCCACATACCCAAGAAAATGTCCCCGATGGCAGAAATGATGTACACATAATTATAATTAAACTTCCTCCAAATTCATGCACATATGTACTGTATATATACTAATATTAATGAAGTATGAACTTTTAACTACTACCTATTAAAATATTGCTTGTCCAAAATTTGATCCCACCCAAACCCATTGAACATAATCTACTAATTCTATTACTGCGATTTTATGAGATAAATTCATTGGAATAAACTTGGCTTGCGACCTATATATTTCGTTAAAACTTCGCGTTCCAATCTTCATTTATAATACCGCAGATTGTTTAAAATTGATAGCACGTAGTCGATGAACGTTTAGTATTAGTATTTTCGATAGTACAACGCAAAGTCAAATATTCAGCAGTGCAACTCGTTTCCACTATACTCTAAGTGATATCCGTGCCCAGCCCAGCCACACGACCATGCATATTTTTTGTTACTCCCACCCACTGGCTTTGAGAGGTTCCGCCGTCTCAGCTGTAACTTCAGGAGTATATTTTCCTGATAGATGAAATTCATTCAAAACTAATCGAAACTGATCAATTATTTATTCAAAAACTAGTTATGATTGATTCTTCTTTTTTTCGGATGGAATGATTCCTTAACACCAAGTCTTCTCCGTTCAATAATGTAACTAACAAAAATTACAATCATCAACAATAAATTAAATTCCAACAACATAAACTAACATATAATAATTGGCGTCATCTTCATCTTTGCGAACAGTTTATCGTTACTGGCTACTCCTTCGCCCAATTTAAAGCTATTTTTCTTAAAAATACATATTTAGGCTAAAAAGATCAATCATTGCCTTGCCCATGCTTGCTATGCTAATTTACTGGTGTAGAAATTAAAGTTTGGTGTCAATTTTGATTATGAGTACTGTTGCTATTAGTAGGAGTGGAATGAGGACATATTCCAAAAATTGGACCAACTCTTGAGAAATATTTACGTAGGACTGCTTTCAACTCGGCTTTCAGGTCAATACAAATCAGTTCACAAAGGTACGGGTAGTAATGCATAGTGTGAATCTTGAACTGTTAAAAAATAAAAATATTACTTCGAAGAACCGATAGCAAATGTCTTCATAAAAATATACATACATACCCGTTCGTCCGGCAGTTTTAGAACTTTGGTGAGACAAAGGAGGAGGAGGTTAGTCCATGTGTCGCGATGGGCATTAGACGGTAATAGGATGAAATATTCCAAAGCGCCTTCACACGTGGTTATTAGACGTTTCTCAATTTCCTCATGGGAATCAACCCTCGATTCATCCAAATACATCCGGAAAAGTATTCGTAAAGAGGTAGCCAAACTTTGACATTCTTGCTGAATAAGATTTGGCTTAATTTGACCCTTAAAGCCGGCCTTCCAAAGTAGATTCCGCTGCAAAGGTATAAATCAAAATTATTCTTGCATCCAAGAAGCTAATCGATAAAACATTTCATTATGCACCTGTTCGTTGTCAAGATTGAAGGCTTTAGCAAAGCAGTGTGCACTGTCAAGGCTGTCGAGAATAATGAATAAATGTTCACTGCTAAGGAAAGGATACATTCCCTGTTCTTCCCTTTGTTGTTCGCATTGTGTACTTTTTGTGGTTGCAGCTCCAGTCTGAAAGAATAACACTGGCGTCATGACTCAAACAATTTAACCTTTAGTGATTTGGATTTCAAACCTGTGCTGCAGCCAAATTCTCTGCGTCTTCTTTTTTAGACGTAGCCGGGAAAAACACAATATTATCCACGGTTGTAATCAACTCCAATTGTACAATGCATTTGATTAAAAGTTTTCCGAACAGTATGTCGTGCTCCTGAAACCAAATTACATTATTCTAAAGTTAATTACAAAGCTAAGTTGTGATGTTGTGATGACGCAAACATTAGAAATAATTTACGGATTTTGGAGACGGTGTAATAGATTTCCGAGGCCCTCTGTTTCGCTGATTTGGTTGTTCGTTATTTGCAATGGGCGGATGAACCTTTGGCTGGACAAATAATTTTATTAAACGAACAGCAAAACCCCCAAGCAAGATCAAGCAAATATAAATAGTTGAGACAAAAGTGTCTTACTGGTTCATCACTGGGTTTCCAGGTCAAAAGAATATCGGGTTGGGTGGACAGGAACACTATTTTAATAAAATTACAAGCCGAGTTCCAAGCAGCTGGACTAAACTTCGAACCAGTCGAAATAATCAAATGCTCAAAACAGTGTGTACCGGAACGAGCCAACTGTTCATGATCTGCAATATTGAAAAGTACGGTTACAAATGAAACTTACAATTCCACAAGAAATTAAAATAAATAAATTACTAATTATCCATACCTTGTTGAAAGCACCATTGTAATTGTGTGAACAGGTCATCCATAAGAAGTGGACCCAAAACTTCATAATATTGTGTGAACACGTCAACGATAGCGAATAAAGCGTGATTACACGTTGTGTTCATCCACTCCGCTTTCTAGTTTCACGAATAATTTTCAAATTCGGTCAAATCAAGAAAAACAACTTCTCATTCGTTACGTCTAAAAAACAGCTTGGTTTACCTCATGGTGCTGTTCAGGCAATTTCATATTGTCAAATATTCTAAATAATATTTGAAACAAATCTTTCCACCAATGCGGTTGGAAAGAATCTCCAAAATGTTTGATGATGTCGAAAAGGATCTGCGTTTTCAAAGAAGAATAATCCGTGTAATATCATCAAAGATTAAGTATGATCAGTGCTTAAATAAAATAAAATCAGTGCTTACAGTGAGTGCCCGAGTTCTAACGTCCAAGTAACACCGACTGACGATGCACGATAGTTCGAACAAAATTGGAAACCAACCTCTGACCCAAATTCGATCCTCTTCAGCAACAGTTATTTCATCCATGCTGTGTTCAATTAGCAGCTAATAAAATGAATAATATTATTAGTAAATTCGACAAATCAACTAGAGGACGGAAAATTGAAAAACTCACTTGAGGCTTTTCATGGACATAATCTGCACAACGCCTTATCAAACGAATTGCCTCCATGCTAATATCTGGAAAAGCTACATTACACGCGAATTCAGAGAGGCATTTTACGGCATCTTGAAATGAGTCCACTAGGATAACAAGGCTCTGCTCATAAAGTTCACCTATTTGGGGAAATCGGTTTTGAATTTGATTCAACAACAATTCAATTCAGTCCAGAATTAATCAGAAAAGGAAAAAATATGTACCGATAATTTTATTTGTTGTTTGAAAGGCCATTTCAATAATATTGGCATCAAGGTCGGATGCGGCCATATGAAATACTCCAAATATATTCTTCCAACCAGAACGGATTTTTGATGATTGAGAATTGACCATTTGAGCGATGCATCGCACAACCATGTCCCTTATGCCTGGTGAACTGATACATAAAATATTAAAAACTGATAAATGGTAGTCCAAAATCTAAAATCGAACAGAGAGATAATCGGTTTAATCAACTCACTGGTTTTTCTTCATAATAAGTTCGAACGGTCGTAAGAAATCCTTTTGAAAACGAAAATTGGCAAATTCCCCCTTCTCGATAAATTTCATCGAAAGTTGCCGAAGTGAGTCAATTGCAAAGAATGACACCTCTTCGTTCGGAGAACAGCCCACACGGTTAAAATGTTCACCCAAAACCTATAAAATTTATTAAATTATTAAAACCACTTCAAGGGTACGGAAAAAATTGTTAGGGGTGTCTGAAATGTAAAGACGACAAAAACAAGCCCACCATTACAAGATTGTCGACATTTCATAAATTTAAACACAGAAGCACAGCGTGCTAACTTGCAATACATTAGAAAAAATAATTGTCTGGACAAACGCTTAAATATGATGTACATCCCAGTTAAACAAAATAGCAAAAGGAAACTTACCTCCCAAATTCTGGACCATTGTAGACGAATTCTGCCCATGTTGTAATAAGATATTTCTACAATCTTTTGTAAACTGAACATTCTGGGGTGATGTGGGTGAGACAATTCGTCCCAAGACACCTGAGGCGAAGAAGAAGTTAGAGTCGTAGTTTCAGTTACGGTTTACGGTTAAGTCATTGTTTCAAAAATAAGGCTCAAGAAACATTTTAATCAGATTATTAATGAAATGAATGTATTATTAACGTGCTGTTTATTTGTTAGATTGGCGAGGCGTTATTAATTGAATATTTAATTAAAAATAATAAATTAAAAACGAAATGTTGAAATCAGGTTTGAATGTCAAAAGGTCATAAGTTGCTGTATTTTGACGCATAACTCAAACTAAAATTCAGCTTACTTGGCATAGAGCTTTAACAAAACCAACAATGGCGTCTCCGTCAAGTCGAGTTGAGCCGGTGAAAATTCTGTCGACAGCAACAACTACACTCTGTGAACTAGTTTCTCCAATGGATTCTTTTACGCTCGCTGAAAATAAAAATAAAAATATTTTTTAAAGTCCTTAAACCGGAATACCACACAAACGACTTGTGCTTACGGTCAAGCGAATTTAAATTCAAAGACATTGGGTCATGAGCGATGTCAGTGATAGCACCCGCCAAAGAAGCCCATGTCAGAGTGCTCCGTGAGGACTCCTTTGTTGAACGGTGACCAGCACCAGCCAATTGAGCCAGCTCTAGTTGTGAGATACACTTCAGGATATCTAACCACGCAGTTCCCAAATAGTTTCCTGAAAAAAAATAAATCAGGTTACTTGTTAAACAATCGCGGCATTGTATATATAACGTAGCAGTGAGTATCTAATCCATTCAGGAATTCGATGTAATTTAAATGTCACCAACCTTCTGTTTGTGCCACGGTAATCAGGGTTTTAATTGTATTAATATTTTTACTCTTCATCTCCGTCAACGGATGATTGCTAGCTGTCAGCAGAGTGAATCGAGCCAACGCTTGAACATAAGCATCTCGTTCCATCTGCCACAAGACAAATTTTCAAATTAGTTTATTGCCACTCACTTTTCAATCAAACTTGCAGAATGAGCATAGATGACCTACCTTCATATGAAATATGCAGGCGATATGAATGGCACTTCTCATTCCCTCAAGGCAAAGGTTAGATATTTCGGAGTCATCACAGTCCTGTAGACCTACGCTAAAGGCTGCCAAGAACGGAGTCCAAGCCAACTGAAACAATATATGAAATAAATCAATCCCAATTTCCCTTAGAATACCTTATATATACAATTTTAACTTCACTTGGTGTACCTTAAACATGGGTCGGACATGTTCTAAATGCTTTGCAGAAGTAAACGACACTTGTGCATGGCTTACAGACTCCATCAAACTCTTAGCTGTAGCAGATAAAGCTTCTAGCTCCATATTCCAAAGTAGGCGACGTCGTTTATGGTTTGCCGAATTGCCTAGAATTAAGAATGCACAACACGGAGATAGCGGTAGTTACTGACTGTGTTGTCCTGTTAGAGTATAGCGTGCAAAAATCAGGAGCAGCAAAGCTTACCTTGCTTTGCCAACTTGGCTGAACCCTTCATCTTGATTTCATTTCCGGCTATTTCATCGTATATTTGAGACAAATAATCTTCCGGCAAATCTCGACTGTCATTAATTCCCCTGTTCATCTTAATGTACTGCTCCTTGGTCATTTTTGTTTTCACCTAGTTCATCATATACAACAGTTTTAACCTTTTAACTTAACCGTAGTGTAGTACTTTCACCGTCATTGTATCTATTTAAGAAGAGAATGTTTCTACCTGCGGACTGTGCAGATCCGTTGTTAGCATAATTATAGAGTACGCCAAGACGTAGGCGGTATCGGCACTAGCGAATACACCATTGCTGAAAATGGAACAGTCGAATTATATTAATGCAAATTCGTCGCAAAAGCAAACTCAGCTCGGCAAAGGTATTACTATATTATTCAGAATATTATCACTATATTTACTTTGGATTGCATTCGCAGTATCTACTGGCAAATTTCTCCATTAGACGATCAATCTTTTGTGCTTCACCCGGAAGTCTGAAGCCCTCCAGAAATAGTCTTAGACCAGTCACGAAATCCTTCTCTTTAAAATCCATTTGGTCTATGTAAGCATACATTACCTGAGAGAAACAAACGCATCTTAATTAAGGCAATGGCCCACCAAACTACACCAGTGGTATAAATTTCAAAACAGGCACTTTAGAAGAACTAACCTGCTTATGCACTTTATCAGGGTCACCCAGGAACTCTCCGATGATAGTTTTGTCTAACCTCTCGTCTGTCAAAAAGAAGTACGCGATTTCCTCGGGACTAACTCCGAGCAACTTTCTTTCGTGCAGGAAAGCCAACCCCCGCTTTGGTTTTCGATTAAATCTAAACACATCCAAATTCAAAAAAAAAGTAAAGCCACAGTCAGCAAAAATCATCTGCACGATATATTGTCCTACGCTGTTTACAGGTCAATTCCTTGTTCCCAAATGTCTTTTTGCTGTTTCATCACTTCGAATTGCTCTGGGTCATCACCCGTTTCGGTGCGCTTTGGTTCAATATCTTCCTCGTTAGTCTTCTCAGTACCTGTGGATTAAAAACAGACACGATATAGCACAGATGTCCGGTATAAAAGTGAATTATAACATACATACACGGAAACATGTCGTCGGGAATACATGTTTAGGAAGATCATAACCAGATTAAGCCTAGTTTCCTCGGTCCTACACTAGGCTGTCGCGATCACCGTATACCGTATCGTGCCGTCCAAACAAAATTTTGTCGCACCAAGCCGGTCGTTTCTCGTTTCGGCCAGGTTTCACACCGTAAACACACTGACAGAAATAAAAATTACTTACTCAGATTTGATTGCACTTGAGGGTTCACGTACAAGGACTGACTCCAATCAACCATACACTGTAGGATGCAAACGAGTCCTTCGATCCCTTTCACTCTCATCGCCTTCTCCTGAAGTGCGTTACTACCAGTCAAGTCGATCCCTTGTCTTCCCTGTGCAATTTTACTCAGATCATTAACAAGTCGTTCGAAAACATTCGCGGCCGATAAGTCACAATCGTAGTTGACATAAATATCCACAATGCATTGTGCATCTCCACAAATTCTGGTCAATGCTTGCACGGCCAACCACTTATGCTCAAATGATGAGCCAGGAGATTCGACAAGGGGTAGCAAAATTTCTTTGAAAAATACCTGAAAACAAACGTCAAATTTTGTTTAATTTGAAAAATATAGCCTAGAAATGAGGAAGCATGTTGTATGTGACAAATTAACTTACTTCTACTTGCATTTTCAAATGCGCCTTGAAATTTGCGAGTAGTGTGAGGAAAATGCCGAGCGACAACTGAAAGACTTCAGGTACGGCGGAGACTCCATTTTTGGAAAGAGCTACACAGAGGTACTGCCGAATTGCTGTAATAAATATTGGATTTGATCTAAACACTTCACCAGCATTCTGTACGATTGTTGACAAGAGTTGCAGAGATAAGACTTTTGATCGCAGCTCGTGGGACCTGTTCCAAATAAATTGTCCATTACAATCAATTCGAAGGTTGATGGAACAAACTTAAGGATTGATGAAAAACCTTAAGTTTTCATTGAACGTACAAACGAATATTTGGTTTTAAAATTCCAGCAATTTCTTTTTGAAAAACGAATGCTCCACCGAATTCAGTAAACGTTGGTTCAAATTTTAGACGAATCCATTAGAAGATGTAAAAAAAATAACACCCCTTTCTTTTCGAGCGGTCACCATTTACCCCACGCTTTTAGCTGAAGGTCAAGAGACTTAATACACGGCAGTGATATTTTTCGGCACTTAAGTGATTCGTGATTCTTCGGACATTCACATCTCACCAAAGTTTGTTGAACATAATCCGAATAGGAAGGAATTAACCTCTCGAATCTTAAAACGATATATTCGTTCATATGGCAAGTGAAAACAAATTAAGGATTTGTAGAGTCCACCGTTAAGCCGGAGAATTGGATAATTCTTAACAAAAATATTTCTTACTTAGGATCCGGTACTCCCTCCGGCAATGGCTTCATGGAGAGCTTGCAAAGCGCTCTGAAAACTAAAAACGCGTCTTTCTGCAAAATGTGAGCAAAGTGGGCACTCGTGCTGTCGTTGTCAACACTTGCCTCCATGCTTTCCTGTTGCAGTAAATATTGAAGAAAAATAGAACTTAGAAGATTTTTCCTACATACTAAGATTCTTAATTCGTATGTCCTGTCTCTGATATTCCAAGACAAAACAATAGTGATTTAAAATACAAGAATCCAAAACAGAACTAAGGAATACTCGAATATAGTAAACATAAACTAGTTTCACCTTCACGTCCAACATGAAACCGAAGTACTGACCATTCCAACGCAGCGGTTTAAGCAAATTAATGAAGCTTACTGAATGCTCTTTTAAAAGTATTTAGATCACAAATTTTTATACTCACCTGAGAAGGCACACGGGTGAGTACAGGAGTTGTTGGATATGAGGCGTGATTACTCAGTCGGTCTTCAGGCACAGATGGGGTAGGAGATGGAGAGATTACCTCTGTGAAAATAGTTGAGTTTCGTAAGAGTTGAAACATTTGCCATAACTAGAATTACTAACTTACCGTTGTTAATTTCCGTGACCTCAAGTTCATCACTACTTTTCAAAGGGGAAGATTGCTCTACTGTAATGTCAGGTACTTTTTCACCTTCGTCCATACTGTCCTTATCGACATTATTTTGTTCAGAATCTAGATTTTGTTGTCCCAAAACTTCTCGGTTCGGTTGATCTTCTTCAATGACATCACCATCTCCATTCAAGAAAGGATTACCCACGGCTTCCTCGGGTTCTGGTGTCTTAATTTGTTCACCGTCTCCATTTGCTTCGATAGAATTCCCTTCAGTCTCCTTGTGGTCTTCTGGAACAACTTTATCGATTCCGCTTCTTCCTTCGATCACAGGTGATTCAAGGTCTTTTGGATGCACTGGGGTCTCCTTACGAACGCCGTTACTTTCGTGGATGACAGGTTGTTCATCGTTTTCCTTTTCAGGTTGTGTCTCCTCGTCTTCTTCGATAGTTTCGGTACCGTTACCGTTTTCCTTGGCAGACTTGACTGCTTCAGACTCCAGTTGGGCCGATTCTTGCTCACCTTCAACTTTAGCACTATCATCACAATCACTAATCTTTTGTGTTGGAATTTGATTAGTACAAGCTTCAAGCTCATTTACAGAAGCATCACCGTTCATACTAGAAACCTCAACTTCGTTTTCTTCAGGATCTTTTGAAGTATTTAGAGTGGTACAACTAGTCTCACTAGCAGAGTGATGGCTCAAGGAATGTTGATTCTCCATTCGGGTAAAAATCACATTCAACATTTGAGTAAGTGTAGCACGAGCTGTGGTCTGGTTGATTAAGTTTCTACTCGCCAAATAAATGTTATAGCAAGTTCGAACTGTGAGTAAAACTGTCCCTTCATGGATCTCAACATGTTGAGATGTTACAACAGTTAATAAGGCCTTAAAATAAAAGAAATTGTATTTCATAGTTCATATTCTCGAAAAACGTTTTCATATTTGTCGGTGGAGTTCTTACTTTAATTATTTGAAGCTGTACACCTTCGTCTGTGCTGGGCCCTACAAAGCAATTGCATATCGTTTCCACAATTCGGTCGACTAGTTTCTTTGAAGGAGCGGATGAGTCCGAACAATTTCCTGTTAAATGGCCGTAAGCAATCAATTTCTGAAAGGAATAAACACAAATCCATTATATACAGTTCGCAACTTTTAAGCACATATATCGCGTAGTCGTGTGTAACAAGTACTGAGACTGACCTGCAAACAGTCCAGAGCCGTTACCACTATTCGAGCAGTTTTACTTTGACAAGCCAACTCGAATGGGACAAAGTATTTTTCAGAGTCGATTGGAAGCGACTGTTGGGACTTCGGAAGTGGAAGATTTCCCGCATCTTCACTGGCTCTCTCTTCGCCTTGAGGACTACTTTGCAATGCTGCCTTAATTTCCTCTGTAAATGAATATCCAAGTCTAGTTACTTATTTACTAGCCTACCCTTGTTTGTATCCTCTAAAATGTATATATTTATGTTTTACCGAGTGCCAATTCACAAGCTTTCTTGAGTTGAGCATGATGGGACCGTCGAGTATCTCGATCACTCAAGATCTTCTCTAGAGCTCTTATCATGAACATTTCTTTAGTGCTTGTCACTCCACTGACCATCCTATCATTTGATTTCTCCGTCCTACGTCACTCCTCAGCTCCTGATTAACATTTATTTTGTTTTCGGAATAGTCAATTAATGATTAAAAGACACCAAGCCGATTTTCCTGACTCTGGAAGCTATCCGATTACAAGTACCCAAGCCCAAAATTATTCTACGCACCTTTTGACCCGCCTACACAGTTGTCCAAGTTCGGCATGTGTCCGTGTGTCTTCCGTATTAGTTCTAAAAGCAGATAAGATAATAAGAATAAACTAAATTTTTCCTACATACACAACTGATTTTTAGTTATCCAGGTGAATGAGAAAGAGAGTGTCAAAGACACTTTACTAAACGTAGGACTTCGGCATTCTTAGTGTTGTTGTACAAAAAATATTTGGCCTAGGCTTGGCCACCGAAATTCCAACATCCAATAAATACGATGTTTACCGATTACTCTATCAATTATGACGAAACGATAAAATATTCAGTCGGTCGATACTACCCGGCCGGGCTATTCGGTCGGTGGGTACATCTACTCATTACACACATTATCCAGTATCATCAATAATACATGCACCCTAACACTGCCCAGAAGTTAAGTACTCGCATTCGTACATTCATTGCCCAAATGAATGACTAATTAGTTGGCTAAATAATGAATACTAATCGTTAATTGCTTGTTTCGGAGTTACCTAATCAAAAGTTTAACAACGATACACATTAACTTTACCACCATCAGCGTGTCACTTTACGAACTTGAAAACGAGAGTACTTCATGAATATTAAATTAAAACAATTCAAATTAGACCTCCACTGATAAACTGGTCGATCCCTAAGTGTGTCACTGTCAAATTGTCGGACATAAACCAGACAGGTGTGATAAAATTAATTAAGGTCACCAGAAACAGAAATCAAACACACCTTCACTTTTTGCAGTACAATTCTTTTGGGGATTCGTCAACTTTAGAATTGTCCTGTGTCACGTGTGGATCTATTGACACGACTACACGTAATGAAAATCACACCAAAACTTCCTATCATCCGAGTCAGACAGTCAGAGAGACAAACAGACTGTGTCAAATTTTTTGCATGAGTTGGATGCAGTAGAGGTAGATTTGGAATGCGCACATTCATCAATACAATAATTACAAATTCCCTTTTTGTAAATCTGTACGTTTTCGTTTTATCGCAGAATTTAGACATTCTTGCTTCATTTCACTCTACAGGGTGTGTCATAACTACACGCCAAAGTGCTCTAACTTTCACTTTCGAACGAAACGAGGAACGACCTAATTACCAAAGTATCTAAGGCATACGTACGCATACCAAACACGTTATTGATATAACATCTTTAAGCACTCGCGCATGCTTAAAGGTTAAGCGAGTATAAAGATGCTCAACAACCAAAAAATAATACTTTTATACCGGATTGTGAAAGGTCACTACTTACTATATGATCCCAAATCAAAACAAGAACTTCCATTGGAGGGGAGGCACATGCCATTTTCTCCACCGGAGAAAGAAAGTTTTTCCAAATACCCGGCTCTTGTTGTATGGTCATTTTTGTTATTCGGACTGGACCTAAATCTCTTTTCTTAATATGAAGATAAAATTCATTAACCCGAAACGTTTTGTAACAAACCTTTTCCGTAACGTATAATGCTGAGTCGGAAGTATAGCGTTGATGCACAAAGACATTGATTAACGTTTTGTCATTTGCCGCCGCCTATACTTAACTCCAAAGTCTAGGCTGACCAGCTACAAGTAGTTATTGCTCACCCTGTATTACAATATTACAGAATAGGAGCACTTTCAAGAGAAGTTTACGACGGGTATGAGCGCTTACTATTAAAAGTAATAATAAATGTCAAAGTCTAAAAGATAAAGAATAATTTGATTAGGTAACTCCAAGTATTCTTCCTCAACTTGGCAGTTGGCAATCCATTTTTCTGCTCTATAGATACAAATCCTTCGGTAATATGCTGTCCCGATCTGCCGGTTTTCGAACAATTTTATCCGTGGTCACTCGAGGAATGGCAACTTTAAATGCCGAAGGGAAGTTAAAGGGAAAAGTTGCGATTGTCACTGCATCTACGGATGGGTAATTTTGTCAGTATTTGTAGTTTACACTATAATAATACTTATACTTTCTTTTCTTGAGAGGTCGGGTTCTGGAAAGGACATCACCGGGAGATCATGGCCCAATCCCCCCCCC
>JAQFYE010002055.1:0-19566 GCA_034694305.1 Protaphorura glebata | reverse complement strand
GACGGACGGACAGACGGACTGGGCATCCGCAATAAGTCATTTACTCCGTATATTACGTCGCACGACTTAATAAACAACCGTAGAAGTTAGAAATTAAAATTGCATTTGATTGTTTATTTATTTGAAATTCGGGGCATCAGTTTTGATCCGGTCTGAATGAATTTTTATTTCCGTTTTGAATTCGTGGTAGAAGAAAAATCACCATTTATTTTTTTAATCGAACCACCGTACGTTGTCTGCCCCAGGGATTGAGTTTGTATCATAGCGAAATAATCTGGGGCTGCATGTACCCCTAATGAACATCTCAATGACAATGTGATTATCTCTAAAATTAGTAATGATAGATAAATGGTACATTACTTGGAGGTAAGATCGTTGTCTTGCGTGTGCATGAACGATTGCGGGTAACAAAACTGTCAAAAACAATATTCTCCGCATTGTGGGATTTGGAATTTCAATTTAGTCCAGAAATTATTTCTTATTTTTTGCCGCTTTCCATATTTAAGCACTAAATAAAATACGGATGAAAACAGGTAAATCTGTGCTGTAGACATAACTACAACGGACCCAAACAAATTTTGAAAATGTTTGCAAATTAGAAAACATCTAGCGTTGTAAAATTAAAGGATCCATAGACCTGTGCAACATATCAAATCGGCTTTCTTGTATTACTTATTGTGTAGTACCCAAAGTCGGGAATATATTTTGCAAGAATCTACATAATATATAGACGAGACATAATTTCACCTGTTTGTAACATGTTTGTAACTCGACAGATTGAAAATCTTTGGGCAGACAAAGATCAGTAATTTGAAGATATCAACAAGTTATTGGATAACTTAGAAGCCAAAAGTTTTTCAGAACAACACATAATAGTAATTAGATAACATTTGTTTCAAAAGTTTGGAAGATGTGTCCACAATCGCATTTGAAGGTGAACCACTGTTACGGAAGATACTCGAACCTTCGAATATTCTTTCCAACGACTCTCAGCTAACTTTTATGGTATTTTAATAATTTCGTCTTACCGATATTGCTGGGTTCACTAAGGCAAGACTACTTACGACTACATTATCTACTGTACAACGGAGGGATCGATGAATAAAAGCAGGAAAACATTTGTTCCATTAAATGTGAACCACATTAAAATATGCGTAATGTTTTGAAATATGGACGAGGTTCTTCGGGTGTACTATCAGAATATATCAGAGTATTTTCGCCAGCCCCAAATCCTACCAATGTTGGTGTCCGAAGGCGGGGAATGTATACTTTCTTCAGATTTGAACTATTGTACATTCGAATTCCAATTTCATCATTACATATATTTTTATAATCCCGAACCTTAATACTTTGGTATAACAATAACAATACCTGCATTTGATCCTGCCAATACAACTGCCGACGCGACAAGAATCTCATGCGTTATAGAGTGAAGATAAGTCACCTGCAAGAAGTCTAGAGATTATACTTCTATATGCTTATAAACCTTAACCATTCTTCTACTACAGCATTTCTATCCAATTTTATTTGATTTCTAAACTGTTGTATAGTGGCTGTCAACATATTTCTCTTGATTTCGTCAGAATACATATCAGTCATTTTGGACTAGTCCATCCAGTTACTTTGGAGTTTTCAAAAGCAATTTGTACGGATCCTGAATCTTATTACAAGATTAGCACAAAACTTTGTGTACTGAGCTCGTACGCGCGTGTTTTTTTTTATATGTATTTTACGAGCAAAATATTTCCTTCCAAAATAATTCTCCTGACTAAACCAATTGCAGCATAGACTTTCCAATTATCTGTCTGAATAACGATTTTCCTTTAAAGCTTTGCCAATCATACCTTCATCTTTTCGACGGATGACTTATGTTCGCAAATTCTGGAGGACGCTGGCCCGGATTTCAGCAAAAATTTAACACAAACAGATGGCATAATTTTGATCAATCTGTTCCGGCGAACTATTCAGAAATGACCGAACAAAAATTAATAAATTGATGCACGAAGCAGAAACGGAGGACACCGTACTCAATATATGGGATTATATCGGTTTGTTAGATTTGAGTGAATTTGTAAGTAATTTGTTCAAGATATTGTTTCTGAACGTTGTGAAGCATCAGGAAGTCAAATCCGCTACCTTCGATTAGGGATCAAAGGTCACATCATTAATTGCACCCAGTACGACAAATACGATTATAAATATATAGTGAAGTCACAAATCATCATAGTCTTACATCTCACTTACGTTCTGAAATGTGTCCGATTAGTTACTGTTACCTTTAAGAACAGAATATGTCCGAGCACCTAGACCGATGATAATGATAATGGCTAGTTGTTTATTGTAAGCCGGTGTTATTCCGACGTTGACTTCGTCTGTTCTTGGTAAACGGTGTGTACGGATTCCAAATTGATCTAACGAAACATTAATGACTATTTGTGACATTTAATTCATTTTAGCTCTTAAGTATTTTTCTATTATACTAGTACTTATTGTGTTCCTGCTTGAAAAAACTGTAGTAGTAATGCCACTTAACGCATAAATTAAATCAGAATCAATCAATCAATGTTTCGTGTTTTTTGTGTGTTCATTGGGTTTACTAATCGCTCTCGAGGTTAGATTTCTTAAATATTTAACATTTTCATAATTTTGGTAATTGATGCTTGGATTTCAAATAATCCAACCAATTCAAAAAAGCATTCTGACAACTTTGTTTTTGTTAAGCTCACTTTTTGTTTTGTATTCCAACTAGGTGGCCAACCATTGTATTAAACAAATTAATAATTTCGGTAAAGTATTTTCAACACACATTCGTCGAAACGGTGAAAAGGAACTAAGAAATTTGGGACACAGATCCGGCGGCTCTTGTTTTCAGCCCCAACAATTCACAGACAGTATAGTTCTCTTCACAGGGTGCCTGAACTTTTCGTTGAAAACATGCAGTGTGATCGTCTGCAATATTTATTTATATATGTATAAAGTGGATTTTCCGATTTCGTGTGACAATTGTTGATTTTTCAGTTCCACAAGTATCCCGGACTCCCTACCCGGGTAGAACTAGGAAAATTTTTATTTTTATAAAAAAAAATAGAAGAGTTTTATAACTCAACGGATCGGGCGGACCAGACGGACATTGATTCATAATTTGACATTATCACGAGCCACTGTTATATTAAAAACATTGTCAATAAAAATTATAATTTCTGTAGTTTCGGAGTTGGAGTCTTCACGCTGGTTAATAATTCGTTTTATCAAATCATAATCTCAAACAATTTACAAAACACTTTTGTATCTAATTATGTAAGATCTATTCAACACTTGTGTGCACCGAACTTTCTATACCAAATGTAGGACGTCTTAACTTTGGCCAGAAGGAGAGTGAACTATATTAATAGTGAAACCGAATATGAAAATAAACCCCACCATCACTCCTACAAAATACTGATATGCGAGGAATGTAAACTTTAAATAATACAAAAAGTAACTACTATAGTTTTAGCACATCGAGCTAGGGTGTACAAAACTAATGTCTAGCACATTTCTAGAACGCATAATTCATATTTGTATTTATACAAAAAATGTACTTCCAATAATTTTGGCTAGTCACACAATTATGTGCAAGAAGAATTTCAGTTAGATGAGGCTGTCGGGTCTTGGATGTATTATTCCACAATGAAGGAAGAACATAATTGATTGCGAAGAAATTAAGATATTTTGCTCAGTTCCATGTGTCATCTCCTCACGTCTCCAGTTAATGCGAATGTTCGGGAACTTGTTTCGGTTGCTTAAAATGTTGCTGTAATTAAATAATGTATCTAGTACGAGTACTAGTGAAATTTTCTGTATCGCTTCTGAAATATAATTCTCTACTATTCCATCAGTTAGAACGTTACCAGAATCTAATTTCATCAGAAGCAACCTAATACCCGTTTTTCTAGACTGTAAATCTAGTTGAGTTGAATTTTTTCAAAATTTTCTGTTACGCAACGCATCTAATGGGCACCTCTCAACATTGACGCAAAATGAAAAATTTAGAATGCAATTCAACCCATGTGTTTTCAACTTTAACATGGGGACCGTAGGAACTTTTTTTTTTGAATTCGCGAGGATGTGTGAATAAAAAGTGTTTCGTTTGTGCACGAAAATATTTTCAGATCCCACTAATACCCATTTATTAAGAAAATGTGTGTCGGGTCAACGTTCTAGTATACAGGTCATTGCTATCCCTTGATAGTGAGATATCTCCTTGTCTATTCGAAAATGCACGCCGGTGGACGTGTGTTTCACAATCTCGCTGAATTGAAATCATTAGATAATCCGGTGAGGATATCCGGTTTGTAATTACGTTAAGAAGTTGTCTGACTAACCAAAAATAATTCATTCAAATAGAGAACAGCAAAGCCTAACTTAAACGTACGAAAAGCAAAATGTACCAATTGAAACGCCCATCTTCTTTTGAATGATAAACCTCAAGCAGATTGTTGTCAGCAAGTCGTGGAGTGTACTTTTTTCTAAATGGCGACCATGCATATATTTCTCAATCACAATGACCAATTCCATGCAATCATGCAGAATCCAATAATGTATACAGTTAGTGGGTCAAAAACACGACCAAAGCTAAATTTATAGTTTCATTTCATTTCACTTCACCTTGTTATTTTACATTAGCCTTATGGACCAAATTTCCTCATAACTACGATGACAACAATGTAAAATAACAAGATGAAGTGAAATGAAAATGAAACTATAAATTTAGCTCAAGAGTCATTAATGTTAGACGTAACGTTAAGACAAGTGCGTGTATGCCTTGCCGGAAGGAATTTAGGATATACCATAGCGTACTACTATGGGGAATGTACATTCCCCATAGTAGTACGCTATGGATATACGTATTTCTTCCTTCTGTTTCATATTTAACTAACGCGGGAGCTTCAGTAATCATAAAAAATACAAACATTTTCAGGTTTAAACTGCGGGGATGATCAATGCCTCGAAGTATGCAGTCAGAGAATTCTTTCAAAGTCATAAAGTTCCATAGCCCAAACAGTACAGTATAATAACAAATTGACCAGTTTTACGAGAACCAAGTGATGTAGAAACACGTAAAAACCCAAGAAAGAAGAACCCAATTACCCAGGAAAATCTATTACTTATATGACTAAAATCTCAAACCTTTTGCTTAATACTGGCTGGTCTAGACGTCTCTAGACTTCAAATACTATTAGTTTATCTTGCGAGCGAATAATATGGCTGGACATAAATTTATATCCCGACAATTATCGTTGTATAAATTATAAAGTAAAGATAAATCATTCGTGAGTTACATAGTGAGTATTAGGCCATATATTTAAGACCACCTTAGTACCAGCAGAAATAACTTAAAAATAATGGATTCTTTATTTACTGTAATTCTAAAATATTGGCGGCTTCGAACCTATTTCCTGATTTTGTCAAAATAATATGTATTAATGGTTTTCCGATCCTCGAAACAGATATTTTAGATATTTTACAGAACAATTGGTAAGAGTCTCAAGTGTATTCGTGACGGCTTTGGGAACCGCGAACTACTCGACTCATTGCAGACGAAAAGAAATGTAATCAGACATTAGCGTCAAAATGGTGTGAGCATTACAAATTCCCTGCAAAACATTTGTCGCTTATCACGTCTTATGTGCAAAACATTTTTTCCGGACAATTCTTCTTGATGAGAAAAATCGTTGCTCCAATTTTTGATAATCTATGCGCAAATGAAGAAGAATTCTCTGACATGACTAATGCTACCGCATATTTAATAGTGCAAGTCTTATTTGAAGATCCATGAGAGATCGAAAAATGAATGACGACTTCGCAGAGACGGAGGTGGTTTATTTTTATTTGGTTTTACTTCCAATCCTTACACTTTTCAGCTGTTACATATATGCTATTTCAACATAATATTTCCAAAATGAAAGCGGCTTCCAACGCACCTGTCTCTATGTTCAAAATATTAGTGTTTTCCTGACTCAATAGCCGTCGACTTTCTCCAAGCCACAGTTTCAAAACGAGATTTTCAAAATCTACTATTTTCTGAATATACTACTTGGTCAAATTCTTGAATGTAGCAGAAACATACAGTGAAGTTTTCAGATAGAAGAGAACTCGAAAGCGTTGCATCAAATTCCACCTTACTTTGCAGTTTTCTTCTGAATTCCGTTAACAGGCTAGCTGTCGATATTATACAAGTAACAATGACATGAGTTGAAACATTCAAAACACATTCAGGATGGCTGAGGCACTCTATTCCATTCAATTGTGTTTATCTCAAGTTTAACAATCTAGTAAAATACTTCCATCAAATTAGAGTATTCCAGATGAAGTCTACAGTGTCTGCAGTTCACCAGGCATGACTTTCTCTGCCAAAATATATTTGTGACTAATGGATTTCTCATTTCGGGAACCACTAATTGTGCGTAGAAACCTAAGGATACATTAAGTAGAGAAATTTTATTGCACATTTTGAGTAGGGATGTGATCTTAGACTTATCAGTTCATAAGTGTGTACTTCGGCGAAACAGACGATACGGTCTTGGGATTAATGAAATGAGTAAATGCCAGTCAGAAATCGTGAAAAAGCTCTTGTGCTTCTTCATCACAAACCATTTACCAACCTGATCTGGACGAAACTACTGGTAGTAGTTTAATATTAATGTCAATATTCATGCAATACAAGCGGAGTCTAACTTATTTTCCCCCTCTTATCAGATTAATCTTTCTAAACCAGTAAGGTGTACAATTTTTTGAACATATTTCTTAAAAATTAATACTCGTTTTAAACGGGGTTTTTAAAGTGTCAAATGATGCGTGCACTACGTGCGAATCCTTGAAGCTGAAAACGCAAGTTTTTACATCCAGTGTTCTTTACAAAGGTCATGCATAGAAATAATTACGTCTTCAGTATAAGCTAAATTACTGCGGAATTCATTTCCGAAAATTAGTACTCATGGAAAGTCACAGTCCATGCATGGATGAGAATAGTAGCAAATAAAATTGGTGAGCACTTATTTTCGAAGCACATTCGCGGAAAAGTTTATCAAAGACGGTGGAATTGATTTGATCTAGAAGAATTCTACGAGTGCGTCTATTCGGTCTAGTGTAATATGAAAGAAACAGGTGCTTTAGAGATGAACAATCAATAATTCACTGCGCTAAAACATACCTGTACACTTTGGTATCAAACTAGGAATAACATTATTATTTGTGGGCAAATATCATCCGACTAATCCATTCAAAATATATATGTACAATTTTATTGTCTATGAATTACATGTGCAATTTAGGCTTTCTTGTGCAAAGAGTCAGCATGTTCTGGATCAACATGTAGTCCGAGAAAACATTTGGAACCTTGTGCCAAATTGAATCCGGTTTCGAGAACAGAAAAGAAAAGTGTGTTGGAAGCACGAAAATATTATTTTAGAAGTATAGTCGCTAAATAAATAGCTGTATGTAGTTTGACATTCGTCCAGAGCATGAAATTTATATGAAGACTGCCCCAAGAACTTACCATACTTTTTAGTAAAACAAATGTCTAGTGTATGTCGAGACAATAATCTTTTCCAGGACTCACCAGACTCCGCTGTAGACTCGGATGCCTCGGAGCTAAATAAGCTAGACAAGCAGATGGAGCGACATTTCATATTATCTGGATAAAATGAATTTATAACCAAATTATTATTAAAATTAGGAACAATGTAATTTGACGTCTCCCGCTATGTGTGTACGGGGTGATGTAACACTACAAACCCAATTCACGCGACAAGACTCAGTTAACTTTAAACTTACCGTCAAACTAGATTGTATGCATTTTGCTTAGAAGACATACATGGCTTGTGGCTTACATCACTTACATGTAGTTCCAATTTTGGTATTCCTCTATTCCTTTTTTTGAAAAATAGGAATTCCGGTACGCCGAGATTTTTACTGTTCCGTGATGAATTAATTTGTACCGACTTTAATTTACGAGCAGTGAGATGACGAATAACTAATGCCTTTTGAATTATACGGTCAGTTTTATGAAATCCAATCCCATGAATTTGAAACACGGGTGAAAATTATTAAAAGGGTTTTAGTTTTTGTTCCGTATTGACAAGAGGTGTCTGGGAGAATACAGGTATTCGATACTCTCAATACAAGCGGTGAGATACCGGGACAAAACCAATACTTCAATGGATTTCTCCGTATAAATTTAGGCGAGAGTCAATCTGGTTAATTCTCTCTACCACACCTCAACACCCCAATCTACTTTGGGTAAAGTTGAATTTCATGCTAATATCTCTAAAATAAGAGCGGCTTCGAATACATTTATCTTGATTTCGATATAATTTTACCAACTCGTCCGCTGAGTTCTGAACATATTTCTCAAAATTGATTTCTTTTTAAAATGCCAAGTTTCAAAATACTAGGCGAATCGATTCATTGACAATTTCATAGACGTAAAAGATGAAAGTGTAACGATTTTTTAACATGAAAACACATGCTGTTCTCCACGTCTTGGAACCAACTTAGAAAACCCAAACAATACTTCTTGTACTAAACAATTGCAGAATCGGTTATTATGAGTATGATCAGTAAAGTTTCTGCGGAACGTGGTGTATATCATGGGAGTTCGAGTATGGGGGATTTTCATGGGGAAGGCAGGTCGAACATTGTGGATGAGGCTAGAGAGAGTCAAAAAAATTCTTTAACTCTCTCTAGATGAGGCTTCATAGTGCACAGAGCTCCATCGATTAGGATGGGATACTAATGGGGAACGAGAATCTTGATATGGGGATACCAGGTCACGTGAAGACACTGTCTGTACATGGTAGCTTTCAATCTGAAACTTCTCTTTCTGATTATCGATTTGGAGAACGGTCAAATATACGAAGAATCCACACCATCTTGGTCCTCCAGAAGCTGTTCTTATGATTCCTGAAGATTTACAAACGTTTCTGCAAGATTATATTTCATTTATCCCGAGAAAATGTACCTCGTCATATTCATTCAGTTAATAAGGAATTTGTATTGTATTTCCATTTGTTTGATTTCTATAATTTTCCGTCATTTTTATTTACATTATTCCCCCACTCACTTTTGTGCGCTTTCTGATCTGTGGCCGTAATAAATGCTATCCAGATGTCATTCGCACAATCGTCGGTAGAGAAATTCGTGATCGAAGGTAAAGACTCATTCCTTCAAATAGGAAGAGGTAACTACAGGGTGTTCTGATATTTTTAGCCGCTATTCGGACTTTGCTATAGTTATTCTGACTTTTGACTGAATTTTACAGACGTATCATTTCCAATCTCGTGTACTTAGTTTTTAGACACTTTTGTGCGAATCGAATCCATTGCAGACACAATCAAGATCATTGTAGACGGACATTTTGCGTGCATATAAAATTAACCGTCTCGCAGGTACTTCTCAAATATCATACCGTTTGTTCCAAGAATAACTACCCCCTAATTGTCACTTCCATAATGACGTAAAACTTTTGTATATTACTGCCCTTCAAATCAATTAAATAGCTCACCAACACAGACTGTTTTCCAATTAAATGGCTTGACTGTAACATAATTTTGCAACTTGTTTAGGACAAATTATTAACAAAAGGGGGTGGTTATTTTCGCGACAGATGGTATTTACAGACAGATATGAGTACGTACACATTTTTGGAGAATTTCATGTATGACATTAACGAGTGTGCCATGACAATATACCAGAACAGAGATTCTCTTTAATTTCTGAATAGCCACCTCCATTTACGTCGAAATATCTCCACGCCACAGGAATTGTCCGGTTCAATACATTTCTGCAAAATAGAATGTATACCATATTTATCTCCATAAGCAAGCCTTGACCTCTAGAACGGTCAGAACACACGTCCTCCGCCACCGACTCAACTAGTTTATATGTTATGTTAGAATGAAATAATGAGTATTCCAAATGACGTGAACCTCGAATTCTTCAAGGATCACTTTGTTTACCCCCTAATATATTGAGATAACTTTTTACTCGGCTGTGTCAAAACTTCATCGGGCATGTAGGGAGACGCCAGATCATAGCGTTGCATCGATTGTAACACATCAACTTATGAACCAGGGGATCAATTAGAACGGTAGTCTGGCGTCTGAATGAGTTAAATCGATTTTTTCATTGAAGCGGATTCACCAGTTTAGCCATTGTTGAATATTAAAATTCAACGAGAAACTATACAATTCGACCAAACACAATATCTTCAAAACCACTGGCTCCGTCTCCATTACAGGAGACATTTAATTTTAAACTTACCGGTAAATGAAAAAAAACTAATTTATTATGTATGTATGCTGTTATTTGATTTTCAGTACAGGAAAAGTTGTAAATCGCAAGATTTCTGTATATTCTGTTTTATGGGGTTCTGGAGTACCGGGATTTTAAGCGATCCGGAAAGAAGAATCCGACGTTTTTCACGGTATTCCGCCTGAATAGCCTTGAATACTTCAAAATTTCGAAAAACAAACTTCGCCACCACATTCGTATGTGTCTCCTGAAATTTTCATTCGACAATTTTTAGGCAAGTCGATTTTGCCTCGATATGTTCGGATGTTTTAATGAAAAGTGAGATTCTGGGGAAAATCGATTTGCTCAGAAATTGTCGAACCATGGCTTAAACTATCCAGGAGTAATATACGAATGTGGTGGTAAAGTTTTGTTTACAAAATTATGAAGTTTTCAAGGTTATTCAGGCGGAAGACCACGAAAACATGCCGGAGAACCCGACTTTCTATCTTTCACCACTCGCCGCGCGCAAGCGCGTTTTCAGATGGCACTAAGATATTTTGTGTGAGATCCCATTTGAGCTGATATTTCCAACGAGATATTCCACTTGATTGTACCTATTATGGTCCTTGAGATAGACGGAGGACAATGTATATTAATCGCACTGTATATCAAAAATTATAATTTAGTGATTTCTGAGTTACACAAGTGTCGCGAGTATACACCAGATCGGGTGAAATTAAGAAGAATATAATTATTGTAAAAATATTCTAGAATTGGGGGGGGGACTAGACGGCCTTTGGTTCTTAATTTGACAAGAGAATAAGATGAATGTCACTATTATTTCAGAGAAATTGTCAACAAATAAAATATATTTATCAGGTTTGGGATTCCAGTCAGAAAGTCTATATTTATTAACTCACCATCATGGAATATTTTTGTACAAATACAGGTAAGTCACTTTGGAGGAATTAATATTCTCTACTCACGATTAAACTTAATCGGAAACAAAGTTCGTGACAACTAGTAGAGTTTAGAATTAGTATTTCATGATTATATTTCAAAAATGCCAGCGGCCTTGCACGCGTTTAGGTTGGTGCATCACAATATTAGTATTTAGTTGCTAGCCCGCAAGTTATAAACACGCTTTTCAAAACTGGAATTCATTAAAAATTCGTACATGATCCCAAATATTATCGTAAACTTTATGATATTTTAGAATCCTTCTACTCATTGCAGACGGAAGTTCAAGATGTCCATTTTGTTCACAATTTTATTATTGCTTGCATAACATCAAAGTGTGAACTGTGTACACGTCTGAGATGCGCACAAGGAATGTCTCAACCCGTGAACATCCGCTATTTCATGTAGTTTTGGCGCAAATAAATTTTCATCACGAAGTACAATGCCTTCTTAAAAAACTTTACTCAAATAATACAATTCTAATCAATAAAACCCTCACCAATAATGCTTGAACATTTTGTTAACCTTGCACTGCTGAATTCTTAATGAATCTCTGCCATCACATTATATTAATACAAAATGCGATCCGATATTGAGAAAACTTCATAATACCGGCAAAATTTAGCAGATACCGATGTAATATCTCGATTCAAGACATGGTCCGATGACGTTTGCACACAGCACTTCACATAAAAAATCTGATGTTTTAGGCCACAAGGATTCACACCCAGCGCTATGTCTTCAATGTGCACATGTCGTGCTGTATGATTTTCTACAAATGGTATAATGTGAATTATCCAGTTTTTTTCTGGTCTGATTTTCTGTTCTTTTTCTGCAAATGTGTTTACACTACTCACAGTAACCAAGTTTACACATTTCAACAATTTTTCGACATTTTTTTTAAATACTTGTTTCCCAAGATCACTTTTTGCCTTAACCAATATTATGCAATTTACCATCCTAAAGTACCGTATGTCGAGAAAATAACCACCCCCCTAATTGTCGCTTCCATAGTGACATACAACATTTGTATATTACCGCCCTTAAAATCAATAAAATATTAGCTCACCATTACAGTCTGTTTTCCAATGAAATGGCTCGACTGTAACATAATTTCTTAATACAACATGCACACGTGTATAGTCTATATTGGTGCTGTCATAATTATTGTGGTTGAAATAGCAAAAATATTCTTATGACCTTTTCAATGAAGGTCATTTTAACATTTCAGGTCGCATGGTAACGTCAGTGATGACCGAGACTGTTTGGATTTGAAAAATTATTTCGGACAAAATAAAAGACCAGGAAAATTAATTTCGCATTCAGTATGTTCTGAATAGATCCTGACGCATTTTTATGTGACTATCAGTTGATCAATACAAGTGAAGAACTTAAGGAATCGAGATGTCGTCCATCACCGTGGCTCACAATCCATTCAAGCATCATTTTGTTCGTTCGTTGATGAAAGAGCCAAATGCAGACGAGGACGCTCAACAAAAAGCTTTTGCAAGTCCAGAGTAAGTTTTCAAAACTAGAAAAAACTAAAAAGATAATTAAAATACGATAATAATCTTCATCTGTTTTCTTCCCAACAGCATTCCCTCAAATATATTTGCAACAGACTTGGCCTTCATGGTGCTAAGCTTGTTTTCTTTAGTAAGTCTTTTAACATGTTTAATATTTTGGTAGATTTTTTAAAATTTTATTTTATTTGCAAAAATAAATTAGCGCGGAATATAAAAAATTTAATAGACAAAAGAATGGCTACAGCAGATGTTTTCTTCTACTACTAGGGATATCTTCCTTAAGCGAAATTGATATCAATGCAGTACTCATGAGAATTTAGGTGTTATAGTGTTACACGTACCGTAGCAACGTAATCCGTATTCCTATGGTGAGGGTTCGATTCCTTCGGACATGCAACGTATTGTCGTTAGTTTAAAGTGGTTTTTCGTCATGGCCATCATTCCTACTACATATGTACTAAGGAGTAACCTATCACAAGAGAAGACGATATTTGAAATAAGGAAAATGTGAATTAATGTGTCTATATTCGTTTCCATTTCCGCAGGTCCTTGCAGCACTTTATTTCTGCGTCGCCCTAACGGGGTACGATTGGTACCATAGTGTGACGGCCATTATTGAGAATACGCGTACGGACAGTGTGAAATACACAATGTTTAAGTCCAATGAATTTGACATAGAACGCGCGTCCGAAGTGCTCTTTGTAGATTGTTTCCTCATTTTCCTCGGGTCCATCATGACCACTGTTGCCATCTACCAGTCCCACAAGCGGAAACTCATTTGGGTAATCAAATATTACATAAATAATATAATGGTGAGGCTCGGCGTAGTGACTGCCGGGCCATCGTCAATGGTTCAATTCCGCGTCGGCCTACTCCCGTATTCATTGTACAGCTGGGTGTTCGTACGGTACTTGGTCGGCAGAGATTTGGATTTAATTGTCTTCGTCTGAGGCCTCTAGAGTAACTTTTCTAGAGAAAAGTCACCGCGTTAAAGAATTTGTTCAGCTGAATTTAGTAATTTTACCTTCAACAAACCGATTTGAATTTGTGAAGAGCCAATAAGTAGAATTAATCTCACTAATATAATTCAGGGCTATGTGCTTATGGTGATCGGGATTGGCGCTGAGATTGGTATCGTGGCGTCTTCCCATTTGAAGGCTGGCGATAAGTGTGACGGAAGAAGATTCGGGGAGAGACTCGATGAATTATTGCACTGGTACTTGGAAGGAAATCGTACTAAGATGGGTTACTCAGCCGTCAACAAATTAAATTCATTGCAGTTCAGTGTAAGTAAAGAAGGTCACGGTCAAGGCCATAGAATAAAGTTCTGTAGTCAATATGAAATATTTAATTTCCTTACCGCAATTACCAACCGGTAGATGCCGCGCGGTTGTTCTTGATTCATAACGACTTTACCGGAATGGAGGGCATCCTGTTATAATTTCGCGCTTTCTGGAGACTGTGATTTTCTCGGAATCACTTCGACTTGCGGTGACATAGTTTTCCCCTCTTAAGTTTTTTCTTACTACTAGTGGTAGTTGTGCTTTTTTTGTATTCGAACTCGCAGTGAAAATTCTATACGTAAGAATGAAAAGCGCCATAGCGGGGCGAAGCTGGTGTGCAATTCCGGTAAGGCCGTTCCGAATTAAATTTGTCAATTCATTTGTCAAGCTAATTATTCTATCGTTTGGTTGTTTGTAATTTTGAATTAATTTACGTGCATGGAACCTATTGCAGATCGTTTGCTGTGGGAAGAATGGCTACAAGGACTACAAAAACGGAGAAATCCCCAGTTCTTGCTGCGTCCCTGCTTGGGCACAAAATGCTTACTGTGCACACGACATTGTGAAGATTGGAAATCAAAAATTGATAGACAGTCGGCTGAACCATCAGGTATGCATTTACACAATTCAATTCAGACCTAATTTAGCTCAGTATCATTATAATTTCTATTACCTACCATGAATGACCGACTAGAAACCCGGGTTTCTATTAAAAATTGACTCCTCGGGAATCGGACCGGATCGACATCTAATTCAACAGGGAGTCATTCAGACTACGTAATCGTGTGGAACCACCGATCCCGTGACCCGGTTTATTTGACACCGGGTTTGTATTAGAGCTCTGGTTTATAAGCGGTCATTTACGGTATTTTGTCTCGCTACCTCTATATTATATATTTATAATTTTCTATGAAAAATTGATTATATAAAAATGGAAGGGTTGTCTCCGGAAAGCCCTTGACCTGTGCGAACGGATCCTGGACTATTTCACGGACTTCATGCTAATCCTCATCTTATTCCGGATTATCATCGGACTTCTCCAGGGTGTCGTTCTCTTCTACGAACTCAAGTTCTATAAGGTCATCATCACTGAAGAGATCATCAAAGCGGAGAATGCCCCTGCCCTCATTCCCTTGCATGAAGACGATTCCGTCGTTTCTGCGGAACCGTCCATCACGCCCTCTGTCAAGAGTTCAAAGCCAAAGACAAAGCCTGGGACACCGCTGAAGGGTACTCTCGAAGATGACGAGGCCACGGAGAGATATTTGGTAAGTCAAAGAATGAAAATATGAGGTCAGGGCCTCCCAACAGAGTATGGTAGTATGAATGACTATAGGCAGCCGATACTTGGTATACTGACTTTCCTTGACCTCGGGGTTCGAATGACACTGCAGTCGACCTAGGCAATCTGTTGACCTTTCCTGACCGCTTGGTGTCAAGCCGGTACCTCAATCTGCGCTAATACAAAATTGTCTAAGGTCACTTGTAGAACAAATTATCAAAAATAAAGCCAGATACAACGAGGGGATAATCTCTTTACAGCCTAGGTCCCTTGCCCTTTCGAGTCATTGGTAGTAGTCCAGGTCAATGCACAGGATTTCAGGGTTAATAATTAAGGTTAGCGAATAACGGCACATGTAAAGTTAATAATCAAAGGGTGAAGAAGAGTCACGGTAACACAATCAATCAAGTTCACTGCTAGGGTGATTGGAATCAGGCTTATGTTAAGAAATATGGTCAAAGGTCAAATACAAAAGGGCTTCGAAGGTCAAGGGCCAAGGTTAGAGGTATTTAAGTATCGATCTAAACATATCTTTGTCCATTCCAGCTTATTCTGAGGGGTAAAGGTCACGGTATGGGATTTGAAAAAGAACTAGCAGCCATAGAACGAAGGAGGCGAGAAGCAGCAGCGGTTGCGGAAATCAGACGACTTCAAGAGGAAGCAATTCGCGTGGAACGCGCTCTCGCTGCTGAAAAAAAGAAACGAAATGAAGAGAAAAAAATGAGATTAAAGGAGGCGAAACTGAAAAGACTTGAAAAACTACGTAAGAAACGCTCTAGAAGTAAGGCAAAACTTGAGGAACTGATCAAACGAAAATCATCTGCGAATGACTTAAGCACGAAGCACAAAGTTGACGGAGGTAGAGGCGGAGCAAAACCATCTGGAAGCGCGAAGTCCAAGAATGATGGAGGAGGAGCTAATTTAGCTGAAGAGCCATCACCGAAGTCCAAAACTACAGGTAAATCTCCTAAAGATGCGAAATCCAGAAGTGGCGGAGAAGGGGGTGGAGGTAAATCACCTGAGGGTCCGAAGCCCAGAACTGGCGGAGCTAAACGACCTAAGAGTGTGAAATCCAAGGGTGCTAGAGGTCGTGATAAATCATCATCCGAAGAAGACGATTCGGATAATGTGTCGGTGAAATCGGTGAAACACAATAAAAAACATGGCCGTGGGCGCAGCCGCAATCGTCATAAAGCCCGCACACGAGCTAAGTCTGAATTTATTGACCAACCCCTGTGGGCCAAAAGTGAGGGTGACCTCTTGGAAACTCATAAACAGGATGTGGCACATACTTTCGTCGGCGGAACTGGTGGACAACGAGCACTTGTGATTCAAAGAGAATTGGACGTTCAACCCAGGTTCTCTATCTTTGACGAAGACGAAACCGAAGAAGAATTAAAAAAATTGAAAAAGAAATTAAAGAAGAAAAAAAAGAAAGCCGGGAAGAAGTCTGAGGAAGAACCGGAATTTGTGGGAAGTCAGAAGCCTCGCCCACAACTTAGAAAAAGACGTAAAGCCAAACGTGAGTTTTCTTGTGTAGAATTTTCCACTTTAGATAGTCTCCTTAGGGCAACGTCAGAATTGAACCATAGATGTAGTGCTATGATAAGGTGCTGTCTGTACCGTTATCCTCGTAACACAAGTATTAATAAACATGTTTTCCATATAGGTGGAAAAGTTGCACGTCCACCGAAGCATAAACGGCTTGTCTACTCGGATTGGCAAGATTTCTGGTGAATGAGTGGTCAATCTGACGAAATAAGGACTACACAATAAGAATATGTTTTAAAATCATATTTGCTGTTGTAGACCAACTCGAATTATAAAATGAAGGGTAAAACCTGAATTTAACATTTTGATGATTTTGTCCTGGTGCACTAAAATTTATTGGAATACAGTAATTATAGAGAGATAGAGAGTTAGAAATCATATTCATAATTTTGATTGTGGAATCTCAATCATTTCAGGTTTGGAATATTTTCAATACGAGATCACTTCGAATTCATCTACAAAATTATTTCTATATATATAATTTTTAAAATTATTTGGCACGTTGTCATTTTTAGACGCTTAATTAAGCTTATCTTGTAATTTTGTTTCGTAATTTCATCTTTCACGAGAAAGATGATTCAAAAATTTGAGAAAAAGGGATGTACGTACCCTTCGTGGCCAAGAGTTCAATAATATAGAAGCGTCATCCGATTAATCCATTCGAATTATTTAAGTAGAATAATATTTTCTACCAAATGTATGTTGTATTTTCGTATGCAATGAGGCTGCTTGAGGTTTCCTAATGAGTAAGAAGAACCATTCGAAAAACTCGAGCATAATTTCACCGACGATGAGTCAGATTTGAATTCTCCGTTCCAAGCCACGAACCACCCTAGTATACCAGACAAGGGTGATACATTTCCGGTCTAGTTGTGATCTGACAATATCCTCGCATAAGTAGAGATAAATCACACTGGAGAAACAGCCTACATTTCTATCTGGTTCTGCATTCCTGCTGTAGCCTGCTGTAGTTTGTTAACTGAATAATAGTGTATTATTTCAAGATTATATTTCAAAAATAGTAGTGGCTTCCAACACATTTGTCTTTACGGTCAAATTATTAGTCTTCTTTGTCAGAACTGGATAATTTTTAAATTTGTGCAGCTTCTCAAATGCAGTCGCGTTTTCCAATCAAGAGCTCTTCTTGACTAATCCCACAAGAAAACCGATATGTGAATGTTCTACCCCCAAAACTAACCGTTTCACCACTATCAATACACACGTAGACATGGGCTACGGCGTGTAGCGAAAGCAAAACTGAAAGTCACTATTCGGCGTAGCTCATGCCCACCTGTGGCGGCCAAACGGTTAGACATTTTGGGGTACGACCTTCACAAAAGTTGTTCAGGTAACCAGGAATCAAAATCAAGAATTCAGGGAATTCCAACGACGTACAGTTGTGGTGTATGCGGTAACCTACTTGAGAAATTGACCTGTTTGTAATATTTCTGTCGCAAATTGAGAATCTACGGACGGACAAGGAATCAATTCTAGCGCATTAAAAATGTATTAATAAGTTAGACGCTGATAGTTTTCCAGAATTATAGTCATTAGATGATAATAATCCTCGAAAGTTTTTGAACGCAATTTAGTTTATCCCGATAGAAGTCGAACTATTCTTACGAGAAATATTTCGAACATTTAAGTATTCTATGAAGCGATTATCAATTAATTACTGAAGTATTTTATAATTTCTTAACTATCCGTTGCAGCAGTGATAGTACCATTGTCATTTCGCTATGGTTAGGGCTCGATCCATCTCCTAAACATTTGCTCTAACCAGGGGAACGTCAGGGCGGATATTTTTAGAAAAATCTGGAAATCTTACCAGTAAGTTCTAATACGATTTGAAATCTGGAATGACATGCCATCCCACCTACATTTCAGGTTTAGGTCACCAGTTGATCCGGATTTGAAATTTGGAGGTGTGTTTGTGTGTCGACCTCACCTGGTACATCTGCCGTTCCCTCCGGTCGTGCACTCAACCCGTAGGAAGAGAGCGGAAGCGAGCTGGGAGTCGAAAACTGAGACGAGACGGAGGACAGTCATGCGTCATGCCATTCACACATGCACAAACACAAATTCAAAATTCAAATCCGGGTCAACTGGCGACCTAAATTGTGAGTGGAATGACATATCAATGAAGATTTCAAATTGTATCAGAATTCTCTTGTAAGAATTCCAGATTTTTCTCAAAATATCCCCCCTGACGTTCCCCTCATAAGAGGGATATCAAATTCTAGTTTTCTCCTGTACATAATAAAGCTAATGTATTCTCCGCGAAAAATACTCACATCTTTCATCATTCACTTAATATGAATTTCTATACACAAATGTGCAGGCACAGCCACAGGGTGAACTTGCCATGAGTTATAGTGGAAACAGCATTAAGTGTCTGAAAAGAGAAAATCCAAAGAAATCACTTTATAAAACGAGTTTGGAACATTTGATTGTTTACTTGAGCTCTAGTTGGAAAGATTTCGAACATGGACGAGGTCTTGTGCTTTACATCAATGTGGGCGTGTTTGCTGGGTGAAATGAGAGTGAGAGCATAAAAAAGTTAACAGCTCTCCAGAGAACATAGATGTCGCGCAAGCTAGAGAAGAACCGTAAGCCACTAAAACCGCGAGGACGAGAGAGGGAAATAAGTCCCGAAGTACGTACGGGTTAAAATAAGGATCTTGGTCCC
>JAQFYE010002054.1:0-19570 GCA_034694305.1 Protaphorura glebata | reverse complement strand
GTGAATGTGGTGGACTCCAAGTCCTCAGGTTCCCCTGACATGCCTTGTCCACGGGAAAGGCATGAGTCGCGAGTCCTTCGAGGATGGCGTGGGGGAACGACGTGTACACAGAATAGGCTGAGTAACCAATTGTTCGTTGTTTTTGGTTTAGAGTGCTAACCTCTGCATTCATTCATACGAACTATACGAGTTGATTACCTTGTTAGGGATGTACTATTAGATGCTAATATTTACAAGTTATCTACGAATGAAACAGCTCTACTTCAGTTTCCAGGGGATGATAATAAATTTTTTTGTTAACCAGGTCATATTACGTTTTATGTTATGTTAACGTTGAAGGAATTATTATTGAAGGTTTCTACGCTAAAGTAAATCAGCATTTTTACTCTTGCAACGCGAAACAAGGAAGTATTTGTATGGCCATGTTTCTGTGCTAATTATAATACACCGCGCACCGTTGGCATCGGATGATTTGTTTCATCCTCTAACACTATCGTAAACAATCTTTGAGAATTGATAGTAGTTTATTTCAAGTGACATGATAGCATAACATGCATGAACCACACTTTTTTCAGAAAGTCTCATTAGAGTCCTTTTGTCATAGGCATATGTGCTGAAATCGAGACTTTTCGACACGGGTCGATTTATCTTCGATATCTTCAAATGGATTCTTCTAAAATTCTCACTAAAGCTCCGTGAAAGGAACCCGGGGGGATTAGCGTATCATTTTCTTCGAAAATTAATTTCCAGAATTTTAAAACGAAATATTCGTTTGTACGGTCAGTGGTCAACTTAATCGATCTAGTATATTACTATAATATAGCTAATTAGAGTCAGCGTAACGCCGATGATAAAGAATTACAATCGCTCTACTTTTGCGTAACAACAATACTCCACTGGATTTCTTTACGTGGATACCCAATTCAAATAGTTTCAAACGATGTTGGTAGAAAATAAACTGGATATAAATTATTATACTACAACATTTTCCCCACTGTAACTACGCGAGGATTGGAATAAATAGCCATCGTGGAGTAGACTGGAAAAATTGGGAGGGTACATCAAGTGAAATAAATGCCCCATCCGGTCAAAGTAAATAAACTGCGAGCAGTGGAGGTCTTTACATAGAGACTCCATACTCACGATGACGATCTTATATCTTAAGCGAACTTGTGCATATTGAGACAAAAGAAATTAACTGTACTCGATAGACTGAAATTTATTTTATTAATTTCAACCATTAAGCAGTCGCGTATCTCAGCCATGCAGTCCTTCAAGGTGTGTGTACACTCGTATTATCGTGTATACCAAGGAGGGTAAACTGTATAGTTCATTCATTTAGAAGGAGTCGCGAAAAGTCGACGTAAACAACGATAACAACTTTGGTCCCAAAACAGTCATTTTGGGACCAATGTAATCAGATGCAATTTGATTCGATTACCACGGGAGATGAGAGGTGGGTTTGGGGCACAGAGTTATCGCGACTCCTACTAAAATGAATCAGATCGTCGTTATTTCCTTGGAAATAACTATGTGAAATATAACTTTCATTAAAGTGGTTCTGGTTAAAACACGGAGTAGACTTTAGTTACATATTTCCATTTTTCTGTTTTCCGATATAAGCAAATTGCACAGAGAATGGCTCAAGTTTAAATCCGACCAGCTTTCCCCTGAAGCTTATGAAAATGTTCTGGTAAAAGCCTCTTATCGTTAATTATTCATTTCTTCTGAATGTCAAGGTTCATTTTTTTGCATTTACTTATCTACGTATCGAACATACAAACATACAATGCAGATGAATTTTAAGCAACTTGGACCGACCTACATTTAGACTGTGTACATACACCTAGAATAAAAAGTGATAAATTCTGTATGCAAAAATTAAGCTGCTTGTACCTTATGGGTTTTCGAATTCGGAATTCACAGCGGTATAGTCCAACCAGATAGGGATGTGACAACTCTTGTTTCAAGTTGGCCGAGCGACTGCAAAAGTGTTTGCAAAACATGCAATATCCTATCGATCAATATACATATATGCAACTAACATACCTTTCCTACCGCTACCATAAAGTACTGCACGGATTCCATTATTATACGGTTTTTTAATAACTCGAATATAAATAAATCTCAGTCTATCAAATCCTGCATTCAAATAATTCTCATTATGCACAATATCGCACAGTATATAAAATAGAGATTGTGATCGACCAAATGAAGCCTTCTTTTTTAAATTTCAATTCAAGTTTGGAGTAGGCGTCGTTAATAGTTGAAAAGGAGCATTTATTTTGTCTGTCTATTCTATTTTATGTACTCTGTTAATTTCTCCAGCGTACTCCACGGTGTCTACATTATCACCCTCGCACATTTGGGAAAATCCAAGATGTTAATTCAGTTTCAGTTCCCGAAGATCGTTCAGAACATTATGAAGTAAGTATCAATGAAAAGAAATTCAGCTGAGTTCTGCTTACTGCTATGCCAAATAGACAGACTGTAAATCTTTATTCAACGGCGTCGTTCTAACTACTTTAAACTATATACGTAGTCACTCGTCTCTGCCTCCTGACGACGGAATCGATAGTAATTCAGAAAACTTAGGTAAAAGAGAAGTTTTGTTCAAAAAATGGCATCCAGTCCTTTGAATGGGCCTTTGGTCATATCAAATAAATTCTCTTCATTCAAAATGGCATCCAATGATTCCATCAAAAATTGTACCAATTTTAACTGTGCTATAATTCTATACTATATACGCACGAGTTTTACGTAATGAATCAGAACAATAATATTTCATAAACAACAATTACTAGTAAAGTCGTCAGATTGACTTAAAGAGAAAAGATTACTCATGAAAGTGTTTATTAGATTATATGTTAATACTTAGCACGCTTAGCAACAAACTACACTATCACATAATATGTATTTTCATCCATACTAGCCAAAGGCAACTAAATTGTATATTATACGTGAATGCATATTGTGAAACAACACGTACTTAGTATAATTAGTGCAGCACTAAATAAAAACATGACTTATGATACAGCCTTAATCCTTACAGCCTTACATCCTTACATTATACACCCCCATTAATTGACATGGCGGCTGAGGCCGAATCAAACATCGTAGCGTATTTTTGGGTTGCTTCCCATTTGGCCTAGAGACGTACAACGTAGGTACCATCTAGTAGTAGAAAAAACCAGTGGAAAAAACCTCTTTAAAGCAACCACCGGGAGTACAAGTCCGAAGAATTGAACCCCAGCACAGCGAGACAGAATTGGCCAACCATACCATCATGCTGCAATGGACTTGCTGTTCTACAAGCATTAGAATTGTGTTTGGAATGCGGCGAATTACTTGCGTTGCCATACTTTATCCAGTGCTACCCATTTAATTACTGTTCCTTGAATAATCCCCAATTCACACTTGACTGCCCTTCTATTTGGTTATAAATATGCTATTATATAAGTTTCGAAGTAAATTATTGCCTCGCCAAAGGCCAAAGTACAGATATCAAACTACTCCATGTTATAGTGAGTGCAAATGTCAAAGCTAATGAAGTATTCAACGGTCAGCTTGGAAATTCGATTGCGGAAATTATGAAATAAAGTGACTCCCTTAATAAAAACATCAGTCATCCAGATCCACGCCCTCTGACAAACGTAAAATAAAATTCTGACTTTGAACCGATATTCCGGCAAAATTGACAACAGGCATGCTGCTATACAAATGAGGTAAATAAAAAACACAGCTGCAATATTTGATTCAAATCCGAGTGGGATGGGTCCAGTTCTTGACTCTAGCTTTCCTCTCAGTTTCTTCCGAATTTTGACTAACTCCTGCAAATTGAACTCTTCTCTCCATCTGTTGTAAATTCCTGACTGAATCAGAGCATGGAGTCTATCATTGGTGATCCCACCATCTCCATTCATACCCTCAATTACAATCCCGACGCTAGTTGGTAAAAATTTCTCCTTACTGCTGTAAAGAAGACGAGTTTTTTCATTCTGGCCATAGTTGTACTTGAGCTGAAGAATATTAAGTTCTGTACTAACTGACTGATCAATGAATGCCGTTTTATTGCATTGGAGGAGAGGGAGTTCCAAGGACTCTCCGAGATTCACATACCCGCTGATACGATGTCGGAGTGTCTCGTACATCTTGCTGCTCTGTAGACCTGCTGCCGCCTTATGACTAAGGGTTTTTCCGAAAAGAGAATCTCTCAGAGAATCGGCGGAACAAGTGGGATAGCTTGGGGCAGAAGTTAACCCAAGAAGGATGGCAAGGATGGCTTGGGATGGATTCAAAAATTTCAAGTTACAATCCTCAACGGCTCGAATATACTCAGTGTCGAATTGGATGAATATGCTGTAATTCTTAGCAACCAGCTCGGAGAATATTTCCAGTTTAGATACGGGTTTTGGTGACGTCAAATCTGTAACGACGATTCCCCTGTATGCATTCGATAAAACTAAACATCCGAATGCGAATGGGATTAAAAACCAACTTGATATTCGTGATCTTCGTATGTCAGGTGCTTGTTCAAGAATGTGAGCGAAAATGACGAATGCATATGAAGACGTCTTATCGCGTTTGATTTCCCAATTACGAAACATATTGAGAGCTATAATGGTAACTCCGCTGGAAATAATGATTGAGATCCATAAATTCAGTTGGTATGGAATTGTGTATCCGGCGAAGGACAGACTTGTGGAGAGCCCATCACAAGTTATAAAATCAAAGCTGAGTGAGTGCGATATGTAGAAATAGTATTTGGTAAATCTTGAATATTTCTGAGAGAATTTTAAATATCTGCTCATAATATCCTCATATTCATTAAAACAGTGTATTTCCTTCTTTCCCTTGAAGTCCCGTCCAGGATGGTATACTGTTGTATTGGGAAATCCTTTCATTAGGAGTGATACCAGAAGAATGTTCATTGCTTTAATATGATTGTATTTTAAGAACCTTGGTGCTGTAAAATAATAGTTTTCTGAAGACAGCAGATGGTCGACCGTACAATCAGAGAATTCTTCACTCTTGAATTCAAAAATGAAGTTTCCACAGGAGCGAAGGACATTCTTATTGTATATTTGATTTAAATAAGTGATTGATGTTTTATTTGCCCCCAATTCAACATTTCCGTAATATTTAGCAGTTGCATTTTTATGTGAATATGAGTATTCAAAGCACATCAATCCAGCCGTTCTTCTTTTATTGGAATTATAGAAATATATCTTATAAAGTTCAGGTTCTTGATACATATAGGATACTAGTTGTGCAGTCTTTACTTCAAATTCTTCGTCAGTGTTATAATTATAAAACAAGAATATAATGTAAGATTGTTGTGATGTATACTGTATATTTTGCTTATATTCGGGAGAGCTTATTGTCGCTGAGTATTTAATGCGCACATAGGTGTAGTCTGAGATGAATTTAATTAACGATCTTCCTTTCCTTTTGGTGACTGTCTTTGGAATATCGACAAAATGAACCATGCAAGTGTATTTTCCCAACAGAAGACGAAAATACGTCTTTCTATCTAAAACTTCGTTTGTGTTGTTTAATGTAATTGAACTTTCGTAATTAGGTAGTCTTGCTTCGTTATACTTTCCAATTAGGATGTCGAGCAATGTTATTACAACAGGATAGTTGAACGGTGCTCCAAAGTCAGTTGTTGTCTCTTTCAGAAAAATGACTTGAACGAAGCAAGGACGAAACGAACTTAACAGTGAATTGCTCTCGAAGGAATTAACAAATATTTCGAACTGATATTTTGACACTTCATGTAGAAATAAAATACTGAGAATCGTTTTGATTAACTGCATTTTTAATGCACTTGAAAAGTTAAACCCAAAATTGGAGTAGCCTTTCAATGACGCTTGTTGCTTGTCTCACAGTTTTGACTCCACTGTAACTTGAGAGTCCGACAACTTTCTGTTTGTTCTATCTATCTGGATCGTGCGCAGAAATACAAAGGCTTACTTGACAATTATTCCAGCTTAAACACAGCTAGAATTTGATAGCGGCTGCAACGTAGGTGATGATAAAAGCTTTTTGTCGCCTCGGTTTGATTATTTATTTTTATTCCCTGGAATTCTTTGCTACCATTCGTCTACGTCAGCCGAAATATTACCTGTGAAAACGCGAGACCTTCGTGAGTAAACATACGATAAATGTTACCAAGGCTAATACATCAGTCATCGATCCAAGTGTTACCTTACAAAACACCAAACTACTAGCGCTAAATTTTAGTGAAACGTCAACCCTGATCTGTTCCAAATAAAATCCAAGACGTTCATTTTTTGTCCGTTTTGTATGAATAAATATATGTGAGTATAGGAATTTAAAGATATTGATTGCTGATATAAAGTGCAACATACTTGATCTTGTTGACTTATGGTGGTCATCACTGATTAATTGTGTGGTCATTTCTCTTCTCAAACCCTGTTCGGCAAGTCAAAATTTATCACCAAAACCTTTTGGTAAATATATGAAAAGATGGGGCACTTAATATGTGTATCTATGAAGTATACGTCAACCAAATTGTAATACTGGCATGGACATGCTTATCGCACGCGCAACAATTCAGTCTTGGATCTAAAACCCAATCCAATTCTGTATGGCTCTTTTATTAATAATATATCATGTATTTCATGTCCAGTGTGCAGTATGTATGTAGTACGTCGCACTTGATTTAAAATAATCGCCATTACATTTCACATTTCCCTATACGACGCTCTCAATTGAGAAATGTTGCCTTAATTTCGGCATTTATATTACTGTGTTTCTGCGGGAATTTGAATTCACGATTCGAATCAAATTTGTTTATTCACTTTCCAGCACTCTCGTAAATCTCTTTGAGAGAAAGGCTGATCCGGCAGTCTGGAATTAAATGGCTGAAGCCGAGGAATCTCGGGGGGGCAAGAGCAGACGAACGAAAAGCACTCCGACATGTGACAAATCGGAATATATTTGCTTTGAAACCTTTGAGCAACAAACCGCCAGACAAAGTTTTTGAGGCTTGGAGTTCTTTGAGACTGGAATACAAAAGCCCGAGAATAAGAATCGAGAATAGCTATGAATCCAATAGTGTATTGTATATGATATATACAAAGGAAAATGGGGCAACGCTGTATTTAAAACCGAACTAATTCGCAACTAAGAGAAAATATCACCGGGCTGTTTAAGAGACCTGCTGAATCAGAAATACGGAAATGTATCACGATCGGGTAGGGATTATGGCAAGGTAACCTATAACGCGACGAATGCGGGGACTTAATCAATGTCATCTGGAGTTCGATTCCTACCTGACTCACTCCCTAATTCATTCAACAGGGATAGACTGTCTCACTCTCACTCTACCTTGTCCACACGGCGCTTGATTTAATAATATGGATTCAGGGCATATTGGAGAATAAACTGACACCTGCAGCCTGCAGTTCCTCTGGTTCACCATTTCGACTAAACTATGACTATCTTGGTTCACCAGCTTTTCTTGTCCGTAGGGTTATACACTACGCTTATTGGCCGCAGGCTAAGAGTAGTACCAAATAAATACTAATTTCCCTTTTGGTATATCGCCCAATTTGATCAAAAATGTTCTACATAGTCCAAAAGAAAGTTGAAACATCATGGGTTCAACGAAATGATCTTTCCACCATCTTTCCTTTCACCCGAATTTTAAGAAGTTGCCAACTAGATGCACTCGGTAAAATTTGTCCTTCATGATATTTATCTTGCAGTAATAGTAGAAACTAGTTTCTTATCTCCGCCCCGTAGTACTCACGACATTTCTCACTTAGTCAGTTCGTTTCTTTTATTAAGCTCCAGAATATCAGTTTTCACTGTTGTAAACATTCGGACCGGCCTTCTTTTAACAAAACGATAGGAAAAGATTATATAATTACAGAAATCTCACCATAAATTAACACACATACCGTAAATCCCCGAACAAAAACCCGGGTTAGTATTTTTTTAGGCTGCCTCGAGACCGGGTTTATATTCGAGACCCGGGGCAAGGTGATACATAGGCTCTTATGGAAGAATGCATTATTTGACCCGGTTAGTATTCGAGACCGGTTTATAATTGGGGATTTACGGTATACCTACACCAAATTATATACTAAGGCGCTTAAAAAATGCGAACATCTAATGACTGGTAATGTGAGCAGTCTGTTTAAACGGGTCACAAATTGCGATTCAAGATTCTCGTGGAATACGAATCTAGAAAATAATTTAGCTTGATCTGACGGAACATCTGGAAATAATTTAGCGAGAGATAGCAAATTCTTTCTGAGACCGTTAGTAAAGCGAACTTCTTTTGCAAACCTTTTTTGTTCATTGCAGTCGCGAAAGATGTAATTGACACAAATAATTAATAAGTGTGTAGGCCAACCATGGTTTGATTTTTACATAGAAACTGTGAGGAAGCGATTTCCCCACAACTCTCTCGCTACGCCACCTAGCGTGTCTTTGGGACACCATGTCCACCTCTTTCTCTTCACCCACTCAGCCAGCCATGGTCCAAGGCTTGGAGTGGTCGTTGCAGAGCAGAGGACTTGGTGGAGGAATTGGAGTTGGACAAGGAGTCCATGGGATAGACTACGACACACACACGCTCATCCCCTCATTCACACTCGGGAACTCCGGGACGCTGGACTCAATACTCTTCCCATCTCTTTTCTTGTGTTTCTCTCTTTGGCACTGTGTGCCCTGGCCTATAAATTGATATCATAAATAAATGGACTATTAAGTCCTTTCTTGTGTTAACTGTGGTCTCCAGGAACTCCAATTATTGTCGCTACGTCTCGTCTTACAAAACGCCTACGTGAAGTATAACTTCTATTAAAGTGGTTCTGGTTAAAATTTCGAGAAGAATGTTGTTATATATTTTCATTTTTCTGGTTTCCGATATTAGCAAAGCGCACAGAAAATGGCTCAATTTTAAATCCGGCCAACTTCCCCCTGCAGCTTATGAAAACTTTATGGTAAAAGCTTGCTATCGTTAATTATTCACATGCTTTGAATGTCAAGGTTCAATTTGTTCGCATTTACTTATCCACACCGGAGTTCCATCTGAAATACATACAACACAATTGAATTTTTAAGCGACTTGGTCCGACCTACATTTGACTGTACATACACCTAGACTAGAAAGTGATAAATCCTGAATGCAAAAATAAAGCTGCACCTTATGTGTTTCCAAATTCATAATTCACAGCGGTGTAGTCCAACCAGATATGGAACTGACAACTATCAATAGGAGTCAGAGTAGAGGCGCACAGCAAGGTGCCTTCGCTACTACATCCGTACTAGATATTTATTTGTCTGAAATGGTTTTCCGAACACGAATTCTAATCCCAGCACAATGAGAAACATAAAAATACTTCATCACTTTGAGTTACTTACTTCTTTCTCTGTGTACGAATTCTCGACTTTTCTGACAGCTTCACATCCCAAATTGCAACTACAGAACCAGGACATTCGTAATTTATTACTGATAGCTGGGGAGAACTGGATTGCCGATTCATGTGGAACTTCCAAGGTTGATTCCTTGCGTGTTTGTCAGGCAAGTTTCCAACTTGCTGGTGAATCGCTTGGAATGACGTATTTCAAGAAGTTTTTGCAACGTCCTTATACGTTCGCTGGGTTTCAATTTGGCCAAGTGAGAGGAAAAGTGGTTGCCGGAATATCGCATGCGGGTAAAATCGTTTGAATCAATAGGTGCACCATTTTCTCCACCTTATCCGTTGCGTACAGAATAAAGAGTAAATGAAAATAGCATTGCACAGAATTGAAAGCACCGATTCTAGTCTTATACGAATTTATAATAACTCCTACAGGGTGACTAATATGTATTGCGTCCTGGGTATCTCAGGAACCACAATAGGTACAATCAAGTGGAATACCTCTTTGAAAAGACCAGCTGAAATGGGATCTCAGGCATCAGATATTCCAGCTCCATATGAAAGCGCGATAGCGTGCGCAGCTCGCGGCGGAATGTGAAGAACAATCGGTTATACGTTTCTCAGCCGTTTCTTCGTGGTTTTCGGCCTGAATAGCAATGAAAACTTTAAAATTTCGAACAATAAACCCCAACACCACATTTGCAAGTGGTTTTCCAAAATTCTGCGTCATGGATCGGAATTTTCTAACCTAGTCGATTTTGTTAGGTTTATTGAAATTTTGAGGCATAATCTACTTGCGCAGAAATTGTCGATCCATGGCATAGAATTTTCAGAAAGCATTTGCGAATGTAGTGGCTAAGTTCGTTTTCGATATTTTGAAGTTTTCATGATTTCTCAGTAGGAAAGTCATGAAAAAAATATCTGAATTTTTATCTTCCTACTCGCGCTGCGCTGCACGCGAACGCGCATTCGGATGGAGCTGAGATATGATGCTTGACATCTCATTTGAGCTGGTCTTTCCAATGAGGTATTCGACTGCATTGTGGTTCCTGCAATACTCAGGACGCAATAACTATTAGCCACCCCGTATATTCAGACAATACATGATTATCAATTCGTGTAGTCCGATTCTAGTGTGAAAATCCGTTTTTTGTGTCTCAATATGCACAATATCGTTAAAGGCATGACGTAGAGATTGTTATAACGAAAAAGGAGCCATTATGCACGTAAACATTTCCATTTCCACTTTGTCCACTTTTCATTATTACCTTAAAAAGCCCATTTATTTTAGCTAACCTACCAGCGCGATTTCTATAGTATACTGCACGGTGGCTGGGGCTGTTGTCCCATGGCAAGACATTGTAGGGTGAGTTGATGCTATATTGCCATCATCGCGTAGTACACCGGAGAAATTCCTGAAAGTTAATTCTGATTTGTGAATTTGTGTTGTTAATGTGTGTTTGATTATTTTGCAAATGCAGTTCGAAACATTCTGACGTGTGTGTTCAAATAACAAAATCCAACGAAGTACTGTTGTGCCAAATAGGGCACGGAACTTATTTAGGCACTGTGACCCTTTATTCAACGACAATTGACAACAAACTATGCATGCACAATACTATTCTATACATAGTTAGATTTCGTTGTTGCGTACTAAATCAGAATATTAGCATTCTTTACGCAACACGACTAAAGTGGTGACTAGATTGAATTAAATCAAGAAAAATTCTTCGTTTTTAAACTTCATGTTGCTAGTCACATTAATAATACTTTATATTCCCTATCCCAGTTTCGTATTTTTCTGTAAACAACATGACTAAAGTGGTTATTAGATTGAATGAAACAGGAAATGATTTTTGCTGTGCAGACTTAAAGTTGTTATTGCATCAATAGTATTTCGTATTTCCACTCCCGGTTTTACATTTGTCAATCGTCAAGTTCAACGTGTCACAATTTTCGGTTCTCGTCGTCATAATCATCGTAGTTGAAAGTCGAAATGTTCTGTGTCCATCGTTGAGTATCGCTTCAACTTTAGTATCAGAATGACCTTCTAGGCCTTAACCTGAGCGTCATTAAACAATATTTTCACATAGTGACCTAAACAACTGCTACTAAATTGTATATTATACATGAAAGCATATTGGTGGTATAGATCTTGTACGTAAGTATAATTGACCTGTGATGAACCCACCTTAGCCACCCGTGCAGAAAAAGAAATAAATGAAGTAAAAAGAAAACCGCCGATAAGTTAGTTTACAAGTAAATTATTTCTCCGCCTAAGTACAGACAACAAGCTACTCCATGCTATTAAATACGTGTACAAATGTCAAACCTGCTTAAGTATCCAATAGTCAGCTCGGAAATACTTCTGCGAAGATTTTGAAATAATGTGACACCCCACACGATGGCATAGGTCAGCCCCATCCACGCCCTCCGACAAGCGTCAAATAAAATACAGAATTTAGACCAATTCTCTGCCAAAATTGACAACAGGCAAGCGGCCGTACAGATGAGGTAAATAAAGAACACAGCCTCAATATTTGATTCAAACCCGAGTGATATAGGCCCAGTGCTTGACGCAAGCCTCCTTTTCAGTTTGTTCCGAATTTTGACCAACATCTGTGCATCGAACTCTTCCCTCCACCTGTTGTAAACTCCTGACTGAATCAGACCATGGAGTCTCTCTTTGATGATCCCTCCATCTCCATTCATACTGCTAACTTCAATCCCGACGTTAATTGGTAAAAATTTCTCCTTACTGGTGTAAAGGAGACGAGTTTTCTCACTCTGGTAATTGTACTTGAGTCGAAGAATGTCAATTTTTGTATTAACTGACTGATCAATGAGTGAAGTTTTTTTACATTGAAGAAGAGAATGTTCTGAGGACTCACCGAGCTTCACATATCCGCTGATCTGATTTTGTAGTGTCCTATACATGTTTGACACTTTGTTACTGTCGAGACCTTTCGTCGCCATCTGGCTAAGAGTTTTCCCAAAAATAGTATTTCTCATGGCATTGGTATAACAAATAGGATAGTCTGGGTTGAGTGGGACCTCATCATACAAAAATTGGAAAGGATCAAGGTTGTCAGAAAATAACTTCCAATTACAATCATAAACGGCTTGAATATAATCGGCGTCGTATGGGATGAATATGCTGTAATTCCTTGCAGCCAGTTCAGAAAACGTTTCCAGTTTTGATTCAGGTTTCGGTGATGTTAAATCTGTTACGACGATTCCCCTGTATGCATTCGATAAAACTAAACATCCGAATGCGAATGGGATTAAAATCCAGCTGGTTTTTAGAGATCTTCGTATATCAGGGGCTTGTTCAAGAATGTGAGAGAAAATGACGAATGCATAAGAAGACGTCTTATCGCGTTTGATTTCCCAATTCCGAAACATATTGAGGGCTAGAATGGTAATTCCACAGGAAATAAGGATTGAGATCCATAAATTCAATTGGTATGGAATTGTGTATCCGGCGAAAGATAGATCTGCGGAAATTCCATCACAAGTTATAAAATCAAAGCTGATTGAGTGTGACAAATAGAAGTAACTTTTGGTTAATTTCCCAGATTTCTGATATAAACGCAAATATCTGAGCGTAATATTTCTTTCAATACAGTCTATTTCCATATGTGTCTTCAAGTCCCGTCCCGGATGGAATATTGTTGTATTGGGAAATCCTTGCATTAGGAGTGATACTAGCACAATGTTCATTGCTTTCGTTTGATGGTATTTTTCCAAGTATGAAGTTGTAAAATAGTAGATTTCTGCAGATTGCAGAAGGTCCACGGTACAATTGTAGCTCTCTTCATCTTTGAATTGAAAAACGAAGTTTCCACAAGACCCGCGGACATTTTCTTTATAGATTTGATTTAAATATGTGATTGATGTTTTATTTGTTCCCAATTCAACATTTCCATAATATTCGCCAGTTGATTTATAGAATAAGTATTCAAAGCACATCAATCCAGCCGTCGTTCTTTTATTGGAATCATAGAAATATATCTTGTGGAACTCCCTTTGATCATACATTTTGGATACAAGTTGTGCGGTCATCGCTTTAAATTCTTCGCCACTGTCATAATTATATAACAAGAATATAATATAAGATTGTGATGTATACTGTACAGATAGTCCAAACTTGGGATAGCCTGCTGTCGCTGAGTATTCAATGTGCAAATAAGTGTAGTCTGATATGAATTCAAGTAACAATCTTGACTTTCTCTCGCTGAGTGTTTTAGGAATATCGACAAAATGAACGATGCAAGTGTATTTCCCCAACAGAAGTCGATAATATGTCTTTCTATCCAAAATTTTATTTGACATGTTTGCTGATAATGTAATTAATTTTTCAAAATTAGGTAGTCGTGCAGTTTGAAAAATGCCAGAACCTTCAATTAACTCATCGAACGATGTTATCACCACCGGATGGTTGAATGGTGAACCAAATTCAGTTGTTCTTTTCCCGAGAAAGAGGACTTGAGTGAAGCAAGGACGAAACGAACTTAACAGTGAATTGCTGACAAAGCAACTAACAAACATTTTGAACTGAAACTGTGACACTTCAAGTAGGAATAACAAACTTAATGTCGTTTTGATTAACTTCATTATCGATGCACAGTATGAATTAAATGCAAAATTGACGAGATCGTTGTCCTCTAGTATTTCGTGAATAGTACTTGAGCGGAGTGCACAAATGCAATGTCTCATTTGTAAATTCCTGCAGCCTATAGCTAGATTTTTACAGCGGTGCAACCCATTTGATGGTAAAACCTTTGTCGGCTCGGTTTAATTATTTATTCTCAACTCCTAGAATTCTTTGCGTCGTTCGTCTCCGTATGGTGAAGTACTTTAGACCAGAAGAGGCGTTTGCAAATGACAAAAAATCACCACGACCAATACATCGCTCATTAATATTTCCATCAATCTAAGTGTTACCTCCTGAGGCGCCTAACGCGAACTTCTTGTGAAATGTGACACCCGATCTGCTCTAAATAGAATCCCAGAGGTTCCTTTTTTGTGTCGACTTTGGAAAAGAAGAAATCCTGTGTCTTGGAACTTAACAAACAAACACGCGACGATTCAACGTTGGAACTAAAGTCTGCTTCGATATTATATGCCTCTTTTATCAATATTATAGCATGTCTTTTGGATTTACTCTTTAGAATATGGTATATGAACACGAAGCACTTAGAAAAATGAGAATTGTCTCAATTTCGGCTATGCTGTGCTAAGAGAAGTCTACACTGAAAAGGTTTGGAGTAACGCAAGACAAAGAAGCATTTTAAATGTAGTGTTCTTGCTGAAATTAGAAATCATGGTTAGAATCAGATTTTCGGCACCATTCTCCAACACTATCATTAGCCGAGAGTATAGGATGATCCAGCATTCTGGGAATATATTCAATTCAAACTTTATTTACTGTGTATTGGTGCATAATATGAAACATAGAAGTATGTGTAACACATTGGTGCCAACACCCACGCACATTCGTGAAAAATAACTTGCCGTCCTTTCCGATCGCAGATCCATCAAAAATTTAAAACGATAACAAGTACTCACTTGACATAATTTAAGAGTCATAAGTTTTAAAAGTTATATACATACATTATTACAAATTCTCACAACACTTCGTTAAAAAAGTCTTAGAATAATTTCCATATTTACGAAACTCGATTTTTCAAACATATCCAATGGTTATTTTCTCGTCAATCATTAATTCAATCCAGTTGTAATCAAGAATCCAGCAATATTCAGATAGGATTCTAACCATTATCAAAATTGTACTCACTGATTACCATGCACGCACCATTATAATCACTAATATACATTTCGTCAAAGTGCATAATATTACAGCTTTTTTTCAACATTGTAAAGATTTTAGTTATAAAATCATGTACCAGCGACTTATCTTTACCACCTTTCTTTTGAGCTTTATTTTTTGCTCTTGGTATAAAGACAGGGACACACGAAGGACAACCGTAACTTCTACTCTTAAGGATTTCTGTGTAAGATTTTTGGTTCATGGATAATGAACATTTAAATCTATGAAAATAGTTCAGACAATACACGCTTTGTAATATGCCACGGGCTTCATAATCTGGTTCACCATAATCATATAAGCTATCTTCAAAATATATCAAATATCTGACATTCAAGTGAACAGTAGTAAGAGAATCAGCCATAATTATCTCTCCACACAACCTACAAGGAGGTCCCCATATGCTAGCCCTAGGGCCATCTGGGTCCCATTTATCCATTGAATCTGCCTTATCCTCCAACTCAGCAAACATTTCGTTCTTAACATCATATTTCTTACCTAACATTAAGGCATTGTTCACCGGAGCTGTTTTCTGTAGTATATGATGTACCTGTTTACTTATTTCATCAAAGTCACATTCACATTCTAGATTAGAAAAGTCGTTAGATGAGTCCGATAATCCCAACATGTTCAATTGACTTGATTGTTTTCTCTGTTGTGTTTGAATTTGAGGGATATGTCCAGGTAGAAGAAACTTGACGTACCCGAAGCTGCATATAATCATCTTCTCTTTTTGAACTCAACAAATTATCACACAATATTTAACAAAACTTACACAATTTCAGTAATAACTTCAAAAATCCTGAACTTAATTACGAACTGTGAATTTTCTCTTAACCAGGATAATTTTTTGAATACAGTGATATAATTTTTTTTATAATAAATCACACCTATTGCCTTAAATTTATAACAATTTATCAGAGCCTATTTTATGCGACTGTCCTCTGTCCCTGTCTTATACATGATGATTGGAGCTTTTATAGTTTTATAGTTTACTATTACCTCAGCCGAACAAACTTGGGGCTAAGAGAGCAAAATGAAAAGCACTCCGATATGTGAAAAATAGTAACATGTGGTCTGATGCCTTATGAGTATGAACGAAGTTGTGGTTTCTATTAATTGTTACAAAATCGTCGTCTACGAATGGAGTTGGTATAATTAGCTGGTTGTAATAGAGACCTGGTGGTATTAGCGGGGGATTAGAGAAAGGAAAATGGGACCTAGTTACATTTGAAACCGGATTTGAAAAATTTAGAAAATACGACTGAGTTGTTTCAGTGACGTTATTCAATCAGAGAAATTACAATATCTAGAAGTTTTTCGGTATGTTCAACCCTTGGTTGACAAACTTTTCTAAACTTTTGTCTGCTGGCTCGCAATATGTTAAGGACTACGTTTATTAGCCTCGCCATAAGGGTACCAGTAGAAAAATTCTAATCTTCCTTTCGGTCTTTCGCTGAATCTGATCAAAAATGTTCTTTCCACGAAAGTCGAAACATCCTGGGTTCAACCGAATATCTCTGTTTTCGTCTTTTATTTCACCTAAATGTTAATAAAACTGTGGTTCCGTAAAATTAATGACTGTAACGTTGCGAATATCCAAAATCAATTCATCTTATGGTAGACGATAATTCATAATAAACATGTTTGCACTTCAAATTGTATTGTGTCTTGGCACTCTAGCACAAATACACAGATATTTTATTTTCCGTCAAACGTTTTAGGCTTAACTGTCGTGAACAAATGGACCGTCTATAAAAGTAACAACATGACAGTTTTATCCAACACTTGATACAACAATGCTAAGCAAGTGCTTTCTTGGATAGTAAAAAATCGGCCAGCATCAACAGTGATAGGTCTAAAACTGAAAAGGAATTTTCTGAGTAACAAGTCCCTCCTCCACCGCGTAGTCAAAATCTTAACAAATTTGTAAGAAGAATTATCAAATTTTCCTACTTTCACAATCATCGTACTCGTCAAAGAAAGGTCAAGAAAAGATATTATAAGTATGAAGAGAGCATGGTGCAAATAGCCGAAACTAATTAATTTAAGGACACCGAAATTAACGACTGGAATGGCAAATACAGTAGCTGCAAATAATATAGGGAATCCATATTCACACAAATAAGTCCGTTGGTAATGTTGATTCCAAATATGCAAATACCTGTACACGTTCACTATTTGTTGTGATGATTTTGTCAAAAAGAATGTTGGGTTAGAGGTTAATTGTTCCAACCAAAAGGTGGTGCTGTCCAAATAGAAATAGGTTACATAAACGACTAAACATAGGATAGACATTGCACATCTGTAACCAATTACAATCCCCATAGCGAATGGAATCTCGAAGAGGATTGAGTCTAAAGGTAGAAACAATCGCAGACATCCATAGATATAACGCCGATTTAAATCATTTTCTTGGAACAGGAAGAGTAGTCCAGCAGCGATAGAAAGGATCCCTCCAGCTACCTCTATTTTTTCTATGATTTGTTCCAGAAGTGAATCATTCATCTCGCAAAGCTCATCCCTTTCCTTCTTTGTAAATAGTAAATCTGAAATTTGAAAAAATATGATAAGGTCTTTCATAGCCAACACAGCAAATTCCTCATCGTCATACCTTGAAGATGTTTGTCAGAGCTTAGGAATGTGTTCCAACGACGTCTACCTTCATCTTGGATAAAAATTGAGGCAAGAAGAGTGCCTGATAAGACGTATCCACTGAGAAGAATGACAGTGTTGAGTGTGGCCATTTCAATTGGCATATGATTGAAAATCCAAATATCGAGTCCAAACATAAGGCCAACGATGGTACACAAAAAAGGGATGGTCAAGGTGATCCCGCGATTCATCAAAATTCGTAAACGGGATTTTGTTGGATTCAGTTGTTCCGTTTTAGGATCCCAATCCCATGGAACAACTCCTAAGAAGGAGGTAACTTGGAGGATCAAGTGCAATTTCTTCCTTGCTATTGCAGTAATCATCACGCCAAATTTTTGCTGTCAGATTTCTTTTTTAATTTTGATTTTGTGTACAAACTGTACTAGGAGATGGTTCGACCAACTGTATGACACGTCCTACGTTTTGTTTCTCCGATACTTTAAATGCACCAACAATATTTTGGGTTTCTAACTCAATGTTAAAAGTGAGTGATAATGCACCACTAATACAGCACTGCCGAAGCGGTATGAATTTTCCAAGCCTGTTTGATATTTCATTTGTTTTTGTTTTATTTGTAATTCGTCTTTGGAATATATAGCGAACACACTCCCGGTTGAAGTTCACACATAGACGTGACTTGGTTGGAATTGTTGTCATTTTGAATTGTTTTGAATTGTATGTTTAATGAAATATCACGACTTACCATGAAATGTAATGAAATCATCTCCAGGAGTCATGTTCGGAACATCCGTTATGGTTATATAAACTGGTTTTGCTTTCCCCCTATTCCTTAATAATTCAAAAGCGGGAATCTGCCAAAAAGTTTGCATTCATTCATTCTTTATGAAGCTCGTACTTTAGTACTTTTATAGATCCATTAAGGCTCTTCTAGTGTCCTAATTACAAATCATTAAAAAAGTTACAACCGCAAGTTATACTGGGTCTGGTGAACTTTTAAGGAAGAACGATACACTTGTGAAATATTTATAGAATTTAGAGTCCATCACCTAGAGTCGATGGAACGTACAAGCAATTATCCACCTATCGTCAATTTGCTAAATCACTTGGATTCGTACTGCGTACTCAGAGGCAAACCACTATTTGATTTCAAGAGAGCATAAAGGACTTTCTGATATATGTCAGTACTATAGAGTTCTATTTTTGCTTATAATACAAAATAATCGATGTAGCACAATGCGGTGGCCGTTGGGCTTTATTCAGACCAGAACGACCGGCCATGGAATATAAGCCTTCCTAAAGTACACCAGATGACCCAAGGGTAAAATCCTGAGATGACCCTACCATTTGTACCAGCGAATTGTTGGGTCAAGGAGCGTATGTGTGACTTCGTTGAAATATGACGTTAATAAAGAAAGAAAAAACAGACAAACCGACCCTGGCAGAATAGTAACCGGTTCCCTATTCGACTACCCTATCAAAGCTTGACGCAATGATTTAATCAAGAAGACTTCACGTGTGTAGTTGATTGCTGTATAAGGAGGAGCCGTGACCCATCCTGCGGGAGCATTTTGCATAGTTTTCAATTTTCAAAAATAGTTAAGGTTGTCGGAGGAATAAAATGATTTTGAATTTAAATTACATGGGAGGCATCACAAAATCAAATGGGAATTTAACATGGGGGGGGGGATTCTAAGTCTTATGAGAATTCGTAATGTTCTCCCCC